>OOFC01047659.1:99378-121387 GCA_900323345.1 Pseudochromis fuscus
TCTACTTTTTGAGCAAGTCATAACATTTGTTAGCAATTACCGTATTTTCCAGACACGTGGCTCATGTATTGGCGGCACGAAGCTTGTTAGCTTTTTACAAGCTAGCAAGCTCCGTGCCGCCGATACATTTAGCCTCGTCACATCAGACCCGGTCAGAGTGGACCACATGAAACTGTTCCAATAAATTCAATAGCGGCTTATAGACAGGTGCGCTCAATAGTCCGGAAAATACGGTAAAACAATTTAAAGAAACGCTCCTTACCATAGGTGAAAGCTGTGTCCCACTCCGGATCTATACGAAGTAAAAGTAGAAAGAAAAGTATTGACTTAAGTTTGACTGTTGAACAGAGGAAGCATCTACATGAACAAAAAGGAGAGAGGATCACTGGGGAACAACTGTCAGACATGGCATGACAGATCTACTGGCTTCGTTGACATGCTGTTGATGGTGAATCAAAACCCCTATCTATGGTAAGCCAGCACAGCATGAGGACACAAATATCTTATCTCTTCTTGCATAAGGTACAATCAAGCCTTAATCTGTTGGCAAGAGAGGAAGTGGGGTGCTCTATTCTACCACTCCGCCATGGGTTTTGTTTGGAAGACAGGGAATTGTGATTCTGTCAGTCTGCCATGAGATAACAATGAAGCCTCAGTGCCTGTGGCAGTTAAGGTAACTATGGAATAGGAAAAAAATGAGTTACCTCGGGCAGGAGGTTGAATGATCTTGTATTTGGTGGTTTTCTCAACTGCCGTTGGGGACGATGTCACTGTGGATGCAAAAAAGATTGTGACAACATTAGTTTTCTTGACTTAAAAAAAATAAAAAATCTATCCCCCTTTTCCCTTTGTATCTAATATTTATATACTCTAATATTTATACTACACAAACTTTAATTCAATGTTTAACTCCATTTTTAATTGAATTTCTGAATATTTCAGTGGGATGACTCTCAGAGGAAATGTATGCTGACACTTTTTAAAGCACATCAGGACTCTCTCTGTCTCTATCACTCTACTTCTCGCTTCCTCCCCAGTGCAGTCAAACGCAGCAGAAATGCTCCTCTGTATATCTCAACAAGGACCAGAAGTTTAACATTTTCTAATTACCTCATAATTAGTTTTAAAATTAAATTTTTCTCCATCTGTAGTGGGAAAACCTACTACAAGCTTTTTCTGCTGGTCTTAGGGATGTTATAGTCTGTTTCCTGGTTCATCTGCTCGCCAAACTCAATGGCTCCACCAACTGGGTGTTCAAGCATGTTCAATGAATGGTTTTTACCTGGAGGAGATGTGAGGTTTGGTTGAGGCTTTGTTGTCTGCTCAGCTAAAAAAAAAAAAAAAAAGGAATGAAGTTTATAAAAAATCCCCTCAGCTTGAAGTAAAATTATGAGAGTTACATGTGTTGTTAATAACACACCAGACTACCTGTTGTCTTTATTTCGGATGTAGTGGCGTCGACTGCAGCACTTGTGTTAATGTGCCGGTTTGTGGTTCCTTCAGCGAGGGAGCCAGCGTCTCTGGTGACTCTGGTTTCCACTCTTCCTCCTGTAACTCACGGAGAGGAACTGAATTAGATGAAACTGAAAGACGTGCCCTTTTGTAATAAGATTAGATAGTTAGATAAGATGGGATGAGACTGGATAAATAGAAAGTGACATTTGTCAGAGTCACAAGTACTGTACCAATGAGAGCTGCAGTAGTGTCTGCCATGCCAGTGCTCACAGGCTCCTCCTGACTTGGTGGTCCAGTCTGAGCTCCTGAAGCTTTGGGAGAATACACACATTTTAAACATCTAAACACAGCGAGGCCCTGATACAGTCCACCTTAGAGGGAGAACAAAGCCCAGTGTTGTTTATGCCAGTGATTTTCCAAAACAACACTGTGATGTATTCCTGGCAGAGTCCAGACTTCAGAGTGTGTCTGGCCATGCAGGGGAGAGAGGCCTGCAGATGCACTGAGTATGTCACAGGAATAGTCCTGTGAGTGGGGCTGTGAGGCAACCTCGGACTACAACAGAGCTGGATTGTTGAGCCAGACTACGGGACAGAAGGGCTGTTGTCTGTCTACTCACTCAGCACCTTTCAATTACAGCTGAAGCTCCACAAAACCTCCACTTTCTTGGGCTAATGTTGTGATTCTAACTACTTTAATGAACTCATACGAGGGGACTTAAATGAGGTTGTAATGATTTACAGCAGACTCTGATATTTGTAAGTTTTGATCTGTCGTACGCTCTGTGTATATAAAAGCTTTAATTGTGTTTATAGTGTAAAGTCATATCATAGCCTGAGGTTGAAGATGTTTTATGTGAGTGTAGCATCATCTTGGCTATGATAAACTTGGACATTCACCCTGAGGCTGCTATGACTTTTCCAGCTTAATTACAATGTATATCAAGAATTTATATTATTATTATTATTACATGATCATATTCATGAATATTGAATATTCTCACTCTTAAATACAAACAACTTTATTTCATATTTTCAGCATTTAAAGCATGTCTATTTTACACTTAACAATGAATTTACTGATAATGAGGATTACTAATCTGTAGTCTGAGAAACACAATCCTGATGATGTCATGCATATGACCATGTACCTGGCAGGTGACATCCAACTTGGGTTTTAATGGGAAGTAAAAATCAAAAATTCTTGCTTTGATTGCAGTCTTGTGTCTCTTCATGATGATGATGATGTACTAAATGGCTGTATTCATTTATTTTGCCAATCCCCAAATCAAATAATGATGCTCTCGAGAGGCACATCCAAACTAATATCCTGTTATTGTGAAATGAGACCAAAGTGAGTCAGTTGTTTCACAAAAGTTACATAGTGAGATTTGAACTTCCTGTAACCGTGTGTCCTCATACGAGAACATTACAATTTAGATTTTCTGCAGTTTATCCTTCGCTTTTCAGAACATAAAGCTGTTGTCCTCGTTTGTGGACACTCTATTATAATCCTCTTTGTTCATGAATACTTTATTCTCCTTCTAGTGGTAGCAAAAGCACAATACAACAATTAATGAAATATTATCACTACTTTCTGTTCAAGGACAATGCTTAGTTTTTATACCTATCAGGAACTAATGATCCCAAATAGCTATAGGAGACATTAAAAAAAGCATGGCAAACAAAAGCTGAGGTCTCAGGAGGTTATAATCAGTAAACAGGTGATTTCACGCCATTCAGGAATTTTTTGGGCACTCACCTTTAAACATCAGAAACAGGCAAAGGGAAGCCAAAATAATCTGAAAGAAAAAAAAAACACATCATAAGGAATGGAGGTGAAATAATGAAGATCGTGTAATTCAAACAGTGGCCATAAGATTGACATAATCTCCAAGAGCCACAAAATGTGACTTATCCATTCTGCAGCAAATACACCAGATACAGGAAAAGCATCTGCTCATTAGCACACATAGAAACATTACTAACACTGTGTCTTCAGTCATTGTGATAGTCTCACAATGTTTTAGCCAGGGCACGAGTTCAAGGTAAGCGCACAGTAAATGACACCTTCAAAGATTTGTCAGGATGATTAAGACAGCAGTCACTGTGGAACATTTTGTACACCACAAATCTATCAGACAGGAAGATGTACTCATTGAGGTTGGGACCACATGGTCGCTTCTTCTTCCTCCTATATCATGCGGCAACATCCCCCACACTCCTCATGCAGCGTGACAGAAAACAGATTCTGAATCTTACACTTTGTTGGATGCTTTTTTCTTCTTTATTTGTCAAAAATGAGTGATCGAGGCCACATATTGTGTTTGCGATCCTCCCACACATGTCTGTGCTGAACTTTATGGCACTATAGCTCTAACTTCATCATATTTTGTAAGCTGTCACCAATTAAACAGTGCCATTGGAGGATGTGTCACAGCAGCTCTTTTTTTTCTAATATAATGGAAATCCTGTACAGGTGAGCGGCAAACACACTTCTTCCTCCCCCTCAACATATTGCCAGTGGCTGGGAACAACACACTATAGAAAAACAGAAGTAGGTAATAAAAACGATCCGGTGTTGTATGATTTCAGAGCAGCACAACAACTGCCGAGCAGGTACAACAGAGGCTGATAGTGTGACAGATGGGAAGTCTAGGCCAGGGATTCAGTTTGAATCTACCCCCAGCAGAAAATGAATCCCGATCTTTGACCTATCCTGGTGGCAGCTCATCCTCTGGGCTGGGAGCAGTGTGACAGGTGAGCGTCTGTGGTCGTCATGAGCTTTGACAGCTCAGATTAGCAGGTCATGCCAATCTTCATTTCACTCCAGAGCATATGTCAAGATGAGGCCTGTTTCCCCTGGGCTGTACAGGCGTCTCTCCCTTCCCCTAGCCTGACCTGCCTGCCTGTTTGTCACATCTAGCACTCTCACTCGCTCTCCGTCTGTCTGTTCATCCATTTGTCTGTCATCCTCCATCAATCTCCTTTCAGTCGGCTTCACCAAAAACACCCCCCGGCCCTGGGATATTTAGTCTTTCATTATGCTTACCTTAGTATCCATCCTGTGAGGTGTCCGAGTCCAGAGATTTATCCACAGTCTCATCATCCACAATGCTTTTCCCCCCTGTATGTCACTTCTGAATGGCTGATGGAGAAACCGTTCAACAACCACACCCATGTGCTCACCACTACTTCCTCATCCAATTGTCTATAGCCTGTTTCAGTCTCTCTCTCTCTCGCTCCCTTTCTCACCCACTCTTTCTCATGTTATGGCCTCCTCCTTCTTGCTCTTTGGCTCCCAGTCTTTCACTCTTACTCTGCTGAGTTTTCGTTCTCTGCTCCTCCAGCCTCATGCATCCTCTCTAGTCAACTGTCTTTCTCCAGCTTTTCTGTCGTCTGTGTCCATGCTGCTCGCTCACAAACCACAATCCATGACCTCCTCATGACAGATGTTTCATTCACTTGGAAATTTCATGGTTTCCTGTCATTGGTGAAAATGATAATATTCTCCCCTCAACACACTGATATTGAGAATGTTATAAAATATTTGTGATTGGCCGTCACCTCGTAATATTCACTCTAAATACCAACGATTTTTAAAGCATCTTCAGCACCATGTATGATGGAAAAGCTCTTTGTTTTGCTTAAATAGTTAAAATACAGCTGACTCTATTGCAGATTAAAAATAATTTCAGCCATGCTTATCATGATGAATTGAAGATAAAGGCAACTTCCATTGCTAACCTCTTGAATCAGCCCCCCCCCACTGACATCTTGGCTATTTCTTCAAGGCTGAAGGAAGGAGGTGGTGATTATGACCCAGCAGCATTACCCAACAGAAAAGCACAAACCAAGACTGTTAACGCAGACAAAGCCTGCAATTCATCCACAAAGCAGAGGACAGTCTTTGTCCACAGCACTGGGAATGCTTTGGGATCAGAATGTCTTCTGTCATATTTCATTTCTAAAGAAACAATTAACATTTATATTCATGCTCCTTGTCCTCGGTTTTGTCCTCAGTCTTTCAGATACAAAATATAAACTGTTGACTTAATAAAAGGAGTTTCTGTCCATCATTCCCTCCATCGTCAACTAATTATTCAACCTTTACTTACATGAATACACAGTTCAGTTTGGATATTTCTCTTGTGTGTGGATGAATATAATTACATATGTGTGTGTGATGAGCATACATACGAAAGTAATGTTGTCATGTGAAGTCAAGATTCATGGAGTCCATAATGGCTGTTATATTTTTTATTATCCCTTTGGTCATCCTTTAATCATAATCACTTCTGTACATTTCAATGTGCTTACATACAAAAACAAGATATAAATGTAAAATATTTCTCTTTGAACACTTGGCAAAAATACAAGGTGAATATATTTTACTTTAAATAAATGATGCTCAATTTGAAATATTAAAGACAGTTATTGTAAATGTGTACAGCTTGAATAATGATAAAAATCTATAGTATGTATAAGTACATCTCTACAGTAGTATTTTCAGTACTGCATTTACTATATAGTTGGTATATTTTCAAATCTGCCATCATCAACATTCATTTTGTTTTTACTTCCTAGCCATATTTCATAAACTGCTGTTGTGTTTATTCAGTTGTATTCTTTTATTCACACTGAGGGGCAAATTATGTCCTCACTGCTAACAACAGGAAAACAGATCCACAAAGTGAGTCATAATAACTGCAGTAAAATCAGGCTCTAATTTGTAAAACCTGCGGTTGCTTCTGATTTGATTTTCATTTAGTTTAAATTGAAAACTCTGAATAATGAGAGCAATGATAGAGTTTTGCACAAATTTGAGTTAAATTTGAGCAAGTTCCCTGGTGGTAGCACAACCTGTGAAAGTGATAAAGAAGCATTATTCAATCTTACTTTTTTTTTTTATACCAAAATGTTCCAGAGAGGGGGAAGAAGGATGTGAAACACTCCCAGAGATGAGGTAATTAAAGTCCCTTATTTGTTTCTCTTTTGACTTAATTGTGCACTCATGCAGGCTGTCTGTTCGAGCTCCCTTGAGATTCTTCTGAAAACAACATATCAAAATGTTCACGAGGCAAGTGAGGGAAAATAGGAGTTGACACACAGTATTGAGCTGTCAAGCCTTCAGTTTAGCAGATTACCATTCCTGCCTGAGCAGAAATGATGCATTATGAACAGGCTTTGGTATGAAAACAGCAGTCAGCTCGACAGGAACTTAAACAATTGTTCGGTAATGAGACAAACACCTTGACAGCTCATGATGGAGAATAGCAAGCCTAACAGAGGGAACACAGCTCAGTGAAACATTTAGATTTATCTCCAGGCAGTCAGGCCTCACTGAGGAAACACAATTTTGTAGGTTTGACAAATGTGTGGACAGTAACAACCTCACCTCACACGCTGTAAGTAAATATTTCCACAGAAATAATTACTAAAATACTAAAGTAATAACAGCAGATCATGTCACCTTAATCACAAAGAAGACATTTCTATTGAAGAATTGTGCGTGTGTGTTTTACTGGACTGTACTGTGTGTGATGCAATATGCTGGGTCATGTGTGCATCATGTGACACTGATGTAACAAACTGTATTTGAGGGAAAAGGAGAAGCTGAGAAAATAGGATGTACGCACAGTGGATCTGTGTACAGACATAATAAGAGTCCTGTCAGTATTTATGTACCAGGCAGTACAATGTAAAAGCACCATGGATGCTCAGAGGAAGTTTCTGATCTGTTCACAGTCAACATCAATAATAGATGAAGCACGCAACAAAAACTGTTGTTATTAATATGATGCAGTAAAAACATCGTTTAGTTCTCTGTATGTTCTCTAGCTCAGTGGTCCCCAACCACCGGGCCGGGGACCGGTACCGGTCCGTGGGGCAGTTGTTACCGGGCCACACAGAAAGAATAAATAAAAACATAACTTCCGTTGTATTGATTATTAGAGTCTGAAAGACATTTTATTTTGAAAGGAATGACCGGATTCTCTTCATCTTAACTTTTGCCATTATCTCTTGATACGTCAATACGCTTGTCTCGGTCACGTGATAAATCACCTATCATGTATAACGTCAGATACATTAGCCAAAAAATAAGCACGCAAACTAGTGAAAATGAATAAAATACAAATGTCTTTGGAGAGCTTCTTTGCACAGGGTAAGAGGACAACTTTTTATGCCGGTCATGTTATATTATTTTCGCTGTATTTATCTGCCACAACTTGAAGGTTGATCCGTGAAAATAATGCCGACATTAAACCGGCCCGTGGTGTAAAAAAGGTTGGGGACCGCTGTGTTAGGCTACACCATAGACTGTACATAGAAAAGGATGAAGCAGCCAGGGCTCAGAAATGACACCAATGTGGAAGTGCAAAAAAGTGCAATACAAACAACAGCCACTGGGTGCTAGCTCCAAAAAACTCTGGTTCCAATCAACTACAACTTAAAAATCCTCCTTTTCAATCATACACACTGTGCACAGCTGATCTTCCCCCCACCCTTGTGACCATGGCAGCTAACACTGTTATAATAGGAAATGTGTTTTCATTCCTTAAGTCCAACGTTTGTTCTGTTAACGTCTCTTTACTGCTTATCGTCCTGATCAAAAAACCAGGTGAGGAGGTTTAGTTCAGGTCAGCAGTCTTCTTCAGCTCTTCTTCAGCTCCTTATCTCATCTCTCTGAAGCTTTCTATGTTCACAAAGCCACATTTATGAGTGATCCAATCAAACCAGGAGTACCTCATTTCACCTTCTCCTGGAAATTAAACTTCAGCCACAATCTGCTCCAGTCTGAACAGGTGACATCACTTCAGCTTTATCCGTTCTTTACACAGTCTATGCTACATGGAGCACGTTCATTGAGAAGTCCGGGGGTTAAACCACATACCACAGCTAACTGACTGATTCAGTCCCAGCAGGGGAATATTTGTTATTCAGCTAAGAATAGATGTCCCTGTCAAAAACCAGCTAAAAATGTAGGTGCTGTTTGTTTTGACACATAAGATGACATATGACAAAACTTCCCTGTTCCTTTTCTCTGTGAAGATGAACACACTATAGCCACTGATGATGATTAGTCTGCATATCAATGGATTTGTATGAAAAGGTTACATTTATCTCAGAAATCCTTCAGTACGGCCATATGGCGGGGACTTCAGGCGACGAGTCCTGCTGCGAAATAGGAGGTGAAGACTGACAGAACAGAGAGACAGAAAGCCTTCTGGAATTCATTACAGCCATTGTTCAGACTCCAAAAATCACAAGATAAATTCATTACAAAAAAAGCCAAAAACGTTTTCTACTTGCACGCACACAAGCGCACACACACACACACACACAAACACACACACACATCTAGGCATCTAAATTCCCTTTAACTTGCAAAATGAAAGGGAAACATCAAAAACACAGAGCCACCCACTCTTGTCTCCCTCAGGGCATCGCTTCCTGCTGGGAGGAGGAAAACAGGTGGCCCGGCGCTGAGACACCGCCACCAGGTGGACAGGGGGTGGAGCTGCGTGATTTGGCTGCTGCAGGAAAAGCTGCGATCGCAGTGGGGATGCTGGAGTGTTTAGAGGGTCACCTTGTGCAACAACAGGCAGCGAGCAAAACAGTGAGGTACAGAGACAGGCTGCAGAGTTTAGAGGGGCAGACTACAAACACTGGAAAACATGCCAGAAAACTGAGGTTAAGTGACAGAGTGTCGCAGGTTTGGACGTATGTGTGACGCATTTCAGAACGTAAATCAAACGGCCACATGCTAGCTCACTTTTCCACTTTTAAAGTCAACTTCCGGGCTCTTCTAACACCCCCACCTACAACCGCCGCCACCTCCGCCCTCCTCCCTCCTGCTCTGCTGAGAAATCTGACAGAGGGTTAATGAAGCCTGTACATTATAAGGTCAGATTCCATTAAAAGCCTACAGGGAGCATGTGCAGATGCATCTGGGGGATCTGCAGCAAGATTGATCAAGAGAAGTAGCCGGCCCCCATTTCTAAAACTCATACACAGCTGGCTGGAGGCGCACAGCCTGTCTAATAAGCACAGGCCCGTAAGATCGTAGAAAGAAACTATTTCCAGATCTTGGTTATGAGAGATTCAGGATTTCTGACAGAAGCAGCTCGAAGAAATTAATGGTGAAAAAATGGAAACTCTATAAGGCGCTGCAGGTGAGACTGGCAGGTAAAATAGGTGGAGGGAGGCAGGACTGCCTCTCAGACGTGAAAGAAAGAACAAGGCGAGACGTGGTGCATGTATGAAAACATGTCTGCTGTAAAACAGTGTCTGTCCATCTGGCCCGAGGCACTGCTGATAGCCCTGACACTCACTCAGAGAGAGAAAAAGAGAGTGAAAACAGGGATAAGAGAACGCCAGGAACAGCGAGCACACATGCATGACAGAGCTGAACGCGAAGTCGGCGGTGGGTTGGGAGGACGCTGGAGTGTGTCGGATCCAGGGCCGCAGGAGGTGTGATGGATTAAGAGGCACTGGCAGAGACAGAGGTCCTCCCTGAACCGTGGCACAAGCCCCAGCGAAACAACATCACCGATGGACGACACTCTCTCTCTCTCTCTCTCTGTCTGCCTCTTTTAAAACCTTCTCCTCAGCTCCCAATTTTGTCTTCTCTTAAACCCACTGACGACGGCTATAAAACCAGGCAGCCATGCCAATGCCACACACCTTCTTTTAATGGTTTAGACCCTCATTTAAATCAACTTAGAAGATCGAAAACAAGAAAAGTATTCATTTATAGAGCCTCAATTAATAATGTTAATGGTGGAGCTGCACTTCACAGACTTAAATGATCAGTGATATGAGTGGTTGTATTAATTAACTTCACTTTGGTGTCACCTTTAGAGATTAGCCGTGACTGCATTGATGATTTGTCCTACATTTCCAGATGAATCACTTCAAAGTGTTGCTACAGCGAAACATTACTGAATCATGTGAGAGCGAGGAAACATGCATTACAGACAAATAAAAGCTGCATGGCCTTAAGACTGTTGTTAAAACCGAAAAAAATCTCACCTCTTTTTGCTACATCATCTTTCATCATTTAACAGAATCAATGGGCTACAGTGGCCTGAGGCAATATTAGCCGATTCTACCGCCTCCCATCATGCTTTCCTTCCCTCCCCCCACCTCTCCATCCTTTTTTGATCTCTCCCAAATCTCTGCGTCGCTCTGGCGTTGCAGAGCCGAGCCGACCAGCTGCTGCGTGACTCAGTGTGGGGAAAGGTTCAAACCTCGATCCAAACACAAACAAAAGAGCAACTCCTACGCATTTCACCTTCACGTTTAAACCACAGTCTAAATGTTGAGCACTGGGTTTCTGCACAGTCCATATATTTTTGCTACAAAGCTGCAAAGCATGAGTTTGCATGAATGTGTGAATGAAAGTGCACGACCTGGTGTACTTTACTACAGACTTTCAGCCTTGGTAAGATGCAAATCTATCTGTTTGCATACTGGCCTCACAACATTTTGCACAACCATAGATAGAAACATTGAATATTACAGCTCAATTAGACAAAACTGCAGGAAAGACATCATTAAAATTATACAGTAAAGCGGTTCAGACACATAACCTCTGTAAATAACCCCCCTATGAGTCTGGTGTCATTCTGCAAAGAAACTGCAGACTGTATTTTTAAATCCCAGTTTCACTGTTTGCCATTTGTCCTTGTACGTCCCTCCAATGTGATCAATTAGCCCTCTACACTCACAGCACACACACACACTGATACATCAGAAGAGCCAAACCCACTATGAAAAATCCTGAGAGCTGAAAAAAATAAAAAATTATATACTCTGAGACATGAAGACATCAAACCACCGTGGGCCCATGTATCCAAGATAACAACAGAGAAGTGCTTTCTAAATGACAAAACTGTTCAGGCTGCAGCAGGTCCACAGCTCTCCCTCACCGAGCATCTTCAACACCCACACCACAGTCTGTCTCTGACCATCAAGCTGGGGGGAGAAAGGAAAAATCTGTTTTGGCTATGTATGTGTTCCCTCCTCTGATGGAGAACAATATCTGTGTGGCAGCGTCTGCATGCACCCACAGAGGTAAAGCTGCTTTCACCTTCATCCACAACACTGCTCTGGATGTGCTCTTACGTATTATCCTCCCTGTTTATTTTCTGCCCTGCAGTGGCTCTCCGCATGAAGTTTCATTCTCATGAAGCGAGCCGAGCTCCGAGCAAAAGGGAGGAGTGGAAGGAGGGAGAGGGAGTTGTTTTGTTACCGCACTCGGTGCAATGATGCAATTTATAATTAAAATGCAAATAGAGCGACAGGGAGTCTCTCTTCACCTTGTTTTCACTTTACTCCAACATTCTCAGGGGAGGCCCATCTCTGCCCGGGATCTATGTATCCAAGCCAGTAAATCAATTTTTATATGAAGCACTGAAATCAATTTGAGATTTAGGCTATACAAAAACTGAAGTACAAGCCGCTGCTTAACTGGGAGAAAAACTTGAGATGCATGGACAGACACATCCAGCCTGTGGCTATAAAACATTTTTCTACTTTGCTATGATGATGTGTGAGGGATTTTTAAAAGCTCACATCCCTAAACTGAAGGCTAAAAGCAATTATTCGGCAACAAGGAAAACACAGGCCTGTCTGACACATCCACCATCAGCCTGTCTCTGTTGTGACTATAGCTTATCACAAAAAGGTGGCTCAAACATCCCCTAAGCTTCAATCTCAACAAACAACAAAGACTCTGGAATGAATCATTTGGGGAAGTTTTATTTCAAAAGTGCGCCTGACAGAGAAAAACGGGGGGAAGTGGAGAGAAGGTCTTTTTTAGTGGTTGTCCTTCAGCGTGACTTTGTCATGTAACACATTTCCAGCTCAATTATCTGCATCCAGTGGATTTCAAACACATTTAGCAAGGACCAGAGAGCTTGGTAATTAGTAGGAGCCCTGGCTCATAAGGGGACCAAAAAACAAAGCCTGTCTTTAGCTCTATCTTTATCCCCCTCGCTTGTCTAATCTCCTCTGATCCTTCTCTTTTCACGGAGGGTGTTGGACGTCATGTATGCACTTAGTCAATATCTTTAGACGCCAACAGGTTTTGGCTTTTATTGCCCAAAGCATGGTGCACAACGAGACAGCTGACCCACAAGAATAGGCTCAGACAACGTTAGAAAAACTGACAGCCTTATTGTGTGGTGAACAGTGTTGCTTCTAAGAACTAAGCTTGAACAAATTTCAAATGGCCTGTAATTCGTTTGAAGAAATCTGATTACCATACAGTACAGAAGCCCTAAAAGGACATGATTCAATACATTTCATTTGCTCCGTTTTGCCATGATGAGTTAATTTCTGTGGTTTTCTTGAGATCTCAAGTAATTTTTCTTGTTATCTTGAGAAAACAATCTTTGTTTTCTCAAGAATGTAGGATATTATCTCAAAAAAACGCAGAATAATTTATCTCATTATAACACACTGATGTTGTGTTCTCGAGATAACGAGATTATCAATTATCTTATGATCCTGAGAAAACAAATCTTTTGTCAAGATAAGAGAAAAATAACTGAAGATTTTGAGAAAGCCACTGAAATTAACTTGTTATTACGGCAAGATGGAGAAAATAAAAATGAATTTAATCATCTCCTTTTAGGGCTTCTGTAGCCGAGAGTCTCAAAAGTCATCTTGTGCAATCAGACAGGGCGACCATCACGGACACTCCCTGCTCTGCTGCAGACCACAAACTGAACTCATCACAATGGATCTTTGCGTCTTCGTGCAGATTGAAAATGCACCTTCACGGCTTTGCTTGTCCAACTATTTCCAGATATGGTTCTTGGTACAGGTCACTAAACACTGAGAGGATTTAAAAATGCAAATGTTTTCTTGCCAAGGTTTTTTGTTTCAAAATGCCAGACAGACGTCACGAGACATCTCCGAGTGTCTCCGGGGACACTGTCCCTCAGAGAGAGATCAATACTCTCATAAACTTGATGTCACGGCGTATCAATGCAGTCTTGGCAGCAAATGGTGGTCACGCCAGATATTGACGACCACGTCATATATTGTTATCATTTTTGGAGAGTTATTCAATTAAAGAACAAATTATTGCTTTACTCTTGAATAATCTAGTTTTTTTCCTAATCCGAGGTGCTTTCATTTGGAAACTGGGTTCAAATGATGTCATTTGAACACCAAAATTGGATTTTGCGTTTTTAAATTCCCCCGGATAGTTTGAATATGAACTTTTCATTCAAAGTTCAAACAGTTATTCAAATATCAAATAAAAATTGCCAATCCTGCCAAATTCAGACTCGCTTCTTGCAACAGAAAATGGTGTAAATGCAGAGAAACTGCACATGTCCTCACAGGATATTGTCTATACAGCAGATATATAGAGTCCAGTGACTGTGTATGAGGAAGATAAAGAAATGAAACCCACCTCCCACTGCTGCACTGTGTGAACCACGGGGAGTAATGAATCTCTGATGACACATACAACCTTTGCTATTAATACAAAAGCTTGATAAAGTATTAATAACCTCTGTGCAATACAGATCGATTCAATGTTCAGAGTATTTCACCAGATTATTAGAATTCCAAATATAAAGGTTAAGACCGTGGCAGACGTCGGTCGTCCATCCTTTTCCTTCAGTTTTCTTTTCCGTTTTAATTACGGTTTGAAATCATGTCCGTTTGCTTTGGCACAGGAATGTGAGCTTCGCTAAAATTGCTTTTCTGCGAATCCCCAGATACTCATAAGGACTCATTTCAGCAAGGGACAATTTCATCATCCGTTCACACTCCCTCGCTTCACTCCCCTTGCTTTGTCCAGAATCACTCCCTATACTTACATTCAGCTGTTTTATTTGAGAGTCTACATTTATGTACTATTAAACCACAAAAATCCCTCCTGCACAGGGAAAAAAAAGACTCAATGGCTTTATAAGAAAAAGGTGACACAAAATAATGATGTACTCTTAGTGTCTGCAATCTTATAATAGACTAAACTATCAAGTGTTTAATATGTTTAGTGTGAAGAAAACAGTAGATGCATAAACAAGGAAGCAATTTCATCAAAGTTTTCTTTCCTCTTTTTGTGATTGTGATCTTCTTCCTCATCACTCCCTCCCTCCTTCCCAACAATTATAATGATGAACTGTGCCGGCAGCAGTACAAGTCACTGAATTTGTGAGATGTCATCTTAAACAGAGCTGGAGTGAGTCATGTGGGTAACAGAAACAACGAGTAGGGAACAATGGTGTGAGTAGGCTCGGTGTGGATTCACGGTAATAACTGTTTTTAAAGAGGATACATTTTCAAAACACACCCCTCTATACAGAAAACCTGATTGACACTAAGGTTCATACACTGTGTGCCAATGACTGTTTAGCACTATCGTATCTTTTCTTCTACACTTTACACAACGTGCATCGGTCTCCAGGGACACAGCAGCCATCAATGAGGCAAATATCACTGCAAGGCACAGATCTTTGGGTTAAGTAGATGTGCTCCTATATGGTCTTTTCATTTGTATAATGTACTTCAATCCCAAGTGAATGCACATAAACGTACACACAGAATGAGGAGGAGCCCATTAAGATCAACTGTTCACTTATTGTGTCACATTGCCACATGACTGCACTGGAATATGGGGATCAAGGGTAATCTAACGCCATGGGGGGTCTGTACTGGCACTCCTCCACAATACAGCTCATCTTTACCTCAGGGAGCGATACTCCTGCTTTTTACCAGATGCCACATCCAATCTCCCTGAAGAAGTGTACATCTGAGACCATTCAGCTGTGACAGTCACCGCACGGGGTCATCATGAGCGATGAGGTCAGGGTCATCATTTGTTACCTCGGCCAAGGAGGTTATGTTTACGACTGCGTTTGTCTGTGTGTCCCTTTGTAGCAACCTCACACAACAACCACTGAACAGCCGTACCCTCACCTCATGTCTCAATGTAAGATGTATTTCAAGCATTGACCAGGTTTGAAAAGTAAAGCCAAAACCTAAAAGAAAACGGACGGAAAACAGACATCAACTTCACTCACGAAATACTAATGGTGCATTTACACTGGTACCTACTCGCTTTGCTTCGCCTCGGATCGCTCGGGATCGGCCCCTCGGTTGCAATTACATTGCAGAGGATCGTCCCTCCTCCGTGTAGCTGGCCGTCATTCGTGACGTCATCTTTTATGCGATTCTTTCGTTTCTGACCGCGCCGTCCAGCTCCTGCTGAATTTTCTCATCGGCGACTAATGACAGAAAGGTCATGGGGCAGGATTTCTAACAGATGCCATTTCTCTTCTTGCTGTTATTTCAAACACGCACAGTTTGCCAAAGATTTACAAATAGCTTGTTTGCGGGGACAGATTTCGTGGCGCGCAGTGATGATGCAACGACGCAGTGACGATTCCGACCAATAAGATTTTAGCACCTGCTCCGACCAGACCAGGTACTTTTTTTGGAACCGCAGGAAAGGAGGCATGAAAAGTTGTACCAGATACCACGTTACTGGTACTTTTTTGCCAGTGTAAATGCGACAAAACTGAAGCAAAGCAAAGCGAAGCGAGTAGGTACCAGTGTAAATGCGCCATAAGTGAACTGTTCCCTTTCGACCACAGAGGACATACATCACTCGGGACATCATCGCAACCGATGGAGGAAACCGAAGCACCTCTGTGGAGCTGGCAGTCACCATCACCAACGTGAAGAACCAGCCTCCACAGTGGGAAAAAGAGAGTTACAGCGTCGTCATCCCTGAGAACACAGCCAGGGACACACCTATAGTGGTAGGTGGTGCATGTCCCTTTAATTGCTGACACACTGGTTATATTAGGACACATGTTGTCACGCTGCCACTTCGGGCTGCTTTAATTGAATCAGCTGAATCTTTGTTTGCTTGCTCTCCTGTGTTAGTGCACATGAGCATGATTTAGACTCTCTGTTCTCCTTGTGCTCAAAATACACCTTTTTAAGTTTGTCGGTGCACTGGCGAATCTGTAAACGTGTTTTAGTTTGATGCTGTCAGAGAAAGCTGACATTGAATCACATGTGCTAAGCAATTTTCCAAGGCTAATTAAATCCATTCAAAATGTCTCCTTTGATGTCTAAAATACATAGCTGTCAATCTGGAGAGCACATGAAAAATATTTTTTTTCAGACGGGGATTTACTGAGAGATAAGACGTTATTTTAGGGTTCAGACGTTAGGTTTGACTTTCATCTTTCTTACTCAGATTATCAATCATTTCAATAAATGTAATCAAAACTTATTTTTCAAACCACTAAGGCTGAATATGGAATGATTTGTTTGTTATGTAGCTTGTCACATGTGAACAAACATTACCTGACTTAGCTTTTTAGTCAGTACGCTTGTTGGCGTTTTGGACTCGAATGAGAAGATGGACACTGCACCATGTCTGGGTGTTGATTATAGAGCTGTAGCCTGCAGCCAGGTTAACTTAGATCAGCAAAAACACAGGAAAAAACTAACCTGGCTCCATCCAAAGCTCCCAAAGCGCACTAATTAACTAATTGTATCTCATTTGTTTTGCCAGCCTGTTTCTCTCTGCTTGTAGTCTTTATGCTAAGCTAAGCTAATCGCCTCCCAGCACAAGTTCACACAGACACAAGTGGGTACCGTCTTTCTCTTGGCAAGAAGACGAATAAGCACATTTCTCAAAATGTGAAACTGTTCCTTGAAGCCCAGTGTAATAACCCTCTTTTTGATGGGTTAGCAGCTTCGAGCAGTTGAACATGAAGCATGAGCCAAGATGCGATTAACATGACTAGCTCAGCACCTGAAGCAGAAAGAAGGAAGCTTGTTTGTCTCTGTTATATTGGCCTACAAGTGCCTCTACAGCTCATTCAGTCATGTTATATTTTCTGTATTTAATCGGTGCATAGGTTTAAAAAGGCTTGTTGTTTCCTTCATACATCGATCTTCCCTAAATTTGAATATGTCAGTTATGATCTAACTTCTGTTCAGACGATCAAGGCGACCTCTCAGCTGGGTGACCCGAGGGTGACCTACAACCTCGAGGATGGGATGGTCCCTGAAACCAACATGCCCGTTCGTTTCTACCTCTCCCCAAACCGGGAGGACGGTTCTGCGTCCATCCTGGTCTCCGAGCCGCTGGACTACGAGACCACGCCCTTCTTCTCTCTGCGGGTGCGGGCGCAGAACGTGGCCGCGGTGCCTCTGGCAGCTTTCACAAGAGTTTATGTGAATATTACAGGTATAATTTGTTTATCACATTAGCTTTTTTAATTTACCGTATTTTCCGGACTATAAGCCGCTACTTTTTTCTGACCCTGTGGCTTAAACACCGGTGTGGCTCATGTATCGGCGGCACGAAGCTTGTTAGTTTTTTACAAGCTTGCTAACTCCGCGCCGCTGATACATTTAGCCTCGTTACATCAGACCCGGTCACATGAAACTGTTCGAATAAATTCACTAGCGGCTTATAGACAGGTGCGCTCAATAGTCCGGAAAATATGGTAATTTTGTGCACTAAAACTTATCTGTTTGTCTCAGGTTTAACAAACACAGCATCCGTTCACAAAAGAAGTCAGTGGCTGCATCGAAAGTGTTGCGCTCATGTTGTTGTTTTTTAATTTGTTAGAAGATCAAACCCTTAAATCTTTAATGTGCAAGGTTACAGAGGCTACTCTTTTGGATGTTAGAGAATTTATTATCTCATTGCTTTTGGAAAATTAACACATTATGCTTTTGTTGCCAAATCTCTCTCGTCTCCTCAGACGTCAATGACAATGTGCCATTTTTCACATCCTCCATCTACGAGGCCTCAGTAACAGAAGGAGCCCAGATCGGGACTTCAGTTCTCCAAGTGTCTGCCCACGACAAAGACCTGGGTCTTAATGGAGAGGTTTGTGGTGATCCGTCTGATTGAACTGTGTAGACCAGCTGCAGACTGTTTGCATCCTGAACTGTGTTCGGTTTGGTTGCTCCACAGTCGTTAAAGTACAGTGAACAGCATCACCATCTGTTTGACTGATTGGTGTGACAAAGTATATTGATTTAGTTTTTGGCTGTAATGAGGAGACAGTGTGAATGTGACAGACACCTCATGACATTGTCAAATACAAAGCCTTTCATTTCTGCTGTCTCTGCAGGTTTTCACTTGAAAGGACACCGTAGCTTAATTTTGAAATTCCCTGTGCTCCACAGATCACTTACTCTCTGCTGAGTGACAGCAGTGGTGACCACCATCTGTTTCGTATTGACCCGGAATTTGGGATCATCTACACAGAAGCCGTGTTCGATCGTGAGGCCCGGAGCTCCTATTTGCTGGAAGTTCAGTCAGAAGACGGGCAGGAGTCAGCGCGACCTGGCAAGAACAAACAACCCAACTCAGGTTAGAAATTATGAAGATACATGAATGGATGCCTGAGTAAGAATCTTTCATCTAGAAAAACTTCATTAAAGAAATAGTTCAACATTTTGTCAAACAAATACACTGACACTGAAATATTTAAGTTTCAAACTTCTCTCATACAAGCTACTTCTTCTTGTAACAGTTCTCATGATCTATCTGAAAATATATCAACAATTGAGTAGATAATAGGCCTGAAAAAGAGATATATTTGTGAGTGTGGCTTGTTTGATTGACAGGACTGGATACTCATTGGATCCACCCCTTTGCTGCTCTTTACCTCCATCCATATATGGTCATTCCTAGATCAATGTCAAACTCTCCTGCCTTCAAAACATTAGCACACAAATAATTGCTTGACAACACGATGGCGACGTCCATCTTTAATATACAGTCTGCTTGGCTCTAGTTGGCTAATCCCCCCAGACTTTACATTTTTGACATTTTCCATACATATAAGATTTAACATGTTGATTGATTGATGCTTTGGAGGTGTTAGTAATTTACCTTTAGGCATACAAAACAAGCTGTTTGTTTACTTCTGTGTCTTCCTCTGTGTAAGCAAAGCTGCTGGCTGTGTTTTAGTGTGTCACCATGATGGTTTTAATCTTCATTTGACTCTGAGCATGAAAGCAAACACATGTATGTGCCTATTCCTGAGAGACAATCCTGCACACAGCTTAATGTCAATATCTTTCTATTATAGTGATGCAGAGGATTATTTGTTATTATTTAAGTTGTTATTCCTTATCTTTTTTTCATCTTACAGTTTGTGTTGCTGTTGTTACGAGACTGCACGAGTTGGCAGAGTTAACTTTGAAGTGACCTGCGCCCTTGTGTAATGTTCCATTTGTAAAAGGCAGCATTGTTTTTTCCCCTATAAGCCTACAGGGCAATACTGAAACTCTATAACTCTGAAGTATGAGGAGTTCTTCCTGTGTGCACTGGATTTTAAAGAGACTGCATTGGCATTACATTCATTTACACCCTGGGATTGACTTTAAAAAGTGAATCTTAATTTGATTTATTCCACTGCCATGACCAGACAGCCTTACACTCCTCCAAGTGAAAATAGCTCAGAGAATTTCTTGGCACTCTCTTTTTTTTGTTACACGCCCTTTTTTTCTCCCCCCGTTTTTAATTTCCACGGTTCAATATTTAACCGGTGCGACCCGTGTTTGTTTATCACGTTCTCAGTGTGACATTTTGGCAGTCATAAAATTTCCGTCTGTATCTGGAGTGACGTAATGTGGCGTTTTTATATTCCGAAGTGTGTCTTTTCCCTGCGTTTGTGAAGCACCTATTAGGGGTACAGGGTGATGTTTTGGAGCAGCAAAACCCTCTCTCCAGGGTTGCCAAGGCTGCTTAGCATTTGCAATGAGCCTTAGCTGTGTCTACGTATCTACCGCATCCAGAAGGGCTCATCTCCACTGCAAACATTACCTGTCTCTCTGACACCCCTGGGATACATCAGGAGGAGGAGGGAAACGTAAAAACAAGCCAAGAAAATAAAGCCACCTTCCACCATCATCATCTCTTACTGCAGCAGCTCCAAATTAACATGTCACCCATGTGCTCCGCGAGCAGATAATTTACTCTTTCTAACTAAAGAAATAAACAGCGTAATGAGGAGGGCACAGATAAGACACAAACACTTGTCATCTTATAAATATTTAACCTTCCCAGCAGAGAGGTTCTTTATCTACTCTCTGAGAAGAAGTAACTCGTTGAAGAGGTTTAGCCCCAATACTATTATTCTTTGTGTTGAATACTCTTACCCCTGTTAAAACAATAAACTCTTGACAAAATGAATAATTTATGTAATTTACAGCAGATCTTTGTGAATAATGGTTTGTCTAATTTCCATGTCAGTGAGGCACGTTGCGTTAGGTTAAGTGCCTCTTCCCCGCTAAACAGTGACAATGAATTGGAGAATCAATAAACAGATGGAATGAGAATGACACACATACACCGTTTGTTGAAATGTGTGTGTGTGTTAGTGTGCCGTGCCGTTTAATCTTCTGCCATTCTGTCATTCTTGCAGACACAGCGTATGTGAGGGTTTTCATCAGCGACGTCAACGACAACAAACCGGTCTTTGCTCAGAGGCTGTATGAAGTCGGTGTCGATGAAAATGCAGATGTGGGCCTGGCTGTTGTCACTGTTAGTGCTAATGACGAGGATGAAGGTATGCTTGATGAGGCAGCAGACTGACGAGGTCCCAAAGAGATTTCACTGATGCCACTTCCTAGAAGTAAAGGTTAAAGAAGCTAGCCAACCAGAACCAATATAAAAGTTTTTGCGAGACACTTTGAAACTTTACAGACGTTTCCAGATTGCACTTTCTTTATCTCTCGCTAGACTCTCTTTCTGGGAATAACAAAAGTATTTCTGCAGTCTCTCCGCCAGTTTTTCAGGGAGTTGTGTGCCAAGTAGGTACCTTTTTGCAACATGGCCTGCATTTGTAGCAGTACGCATAAAGTGACCCTGTGGGCAGTCTTTAACAATCTGTCCTGAGCTCTGCAGAAATCACGGTGCTGAAATCAAGCGGTGTGCTAGATTTAGTAGTCATTTGAGTGCTCAGTAATGCACTGTAGCACATATGTTCCAAAAAGAGTGACACGCTCCCACACAGTAGGTGGGCGGGATTTAAGCAATAAAGCAGTTGCTCATCCTCCGTACAGCAGTAGCCTAAGATCCCTTTATCAGGCATGTTTAGGTCCGTTAATCAAGTATTTATGGAGAGCGGGGGTGCAGCTTAGGCTGGGCTGCAGCACTAATGATGAATAGCTCTGGAATAACACCAACCCCCAACATTAAAGTTACAATGCTGTTGCACTCGCGCCTAAGAGGCTATGCTCAATCTGTCTTGTTTAAAAACTCCACCCTGGGTTTGACTGCTGTAAGCCCGCCAGAGCCCTGTGGGAGACGGGGAGCACTTAGTCAGTTAGGGTTGTGTTAATAGTACAGATTAGTGTATTTACATGGGATTGTAGCTACTTTAACCCAACAGGATGATTGAAAGCGAAGACTGTACATTCCAGAAGATTATCTTATCTGTTCTAATGTTAAACCAACTAGATTGGATGGTCTCCATGGAGACGCAGTAGATAAGTTCAGATATTGACTTCCTCTTTACTAAACTGCACCCCCCCCC
>OOFC01047659.1:121407-135092 GCA_900323345.1 Pseudochromis fuscus
ACCCCCCCCCCACTCTCTTCCAAGCCTCAAAATCATTCCCTAGAGGGCACTATCAGAGTGCGTTATGCTGCTATTCACTCTCATGCTCCCATTTACTTTTTCGGCACTCTTTTTTAATTAGTATCTGATTAAAGCCGAGGAGACGAGGTACAAAGTTTCCATTTAATTAAGTAATCAAAACAAGAAAGGGATACATGAAAACCTACTAATGCTCAGGTCTTGGAGGAAATGAGGTGTAATACACTTGTGGTTACCCCCTTCTGTTCTCGCAGGAACACAACAGGGTAAGAAAAGAGATTGAGGAAATAATGACGTTATCAGCAACCTGCTATAAATTCTTCCACCTTCTGAAAATGCTTCCTTATACAATCCTGATCATGCATTTTGTAATTCCTGCCACAGGAGCCAATGCCAAGCTGCGCTATCAGATAACATCTGGCAACAAAGGTGGTGTTTTTGACATCGAGCCAGAGGTGGGCACGATCTTTATTGCACAGCCACTGGACTATGAGCAACAAAAGAGGTACAAGCTGCTGGTCCTCGCCTCGGATGGGAAGTGGGAAGACTACGCTGCAGTGGTAGTCACAGTGGTTAATAAGAACGATGAAGCACCCGTGTTTTCCATGAATGAGTACTACGGATCTGTCACAGAGGAGCTTGATGGGTCACCTGTGTTTGTACTACAGGTGAGAGGCTGAGAGGATTACTGCACAGAGGAGTACACTGTGTTTTTTTCAGTAATTACTGTAACCCATATACCTGTAATTATCTATGGAGTAGTCTTTTTTTAAAAAACCAGCAGCCTCACAAAATTTGTTTGCAGCGTAGGAGTATGTGGCAGCGAGATGATGCCTAAAATTTCTTAATATAAAATGCTCTTAATATAACATGTTACCTAGCTTGGATCATTATAGAATTTTCATCCCACTAACTTACAGAGACAGGAGTGATGGATCTTGTGCGGGGAAACTCAGCAGTAAGGCTGTTAGACACACTCTGAAGCCAGATGCAAGAAACATGTCTGATCAGAGCTCATTGCTTTAATTTAGGTGGTCAGGAAAAAGTGCAAACACTTAAATGGGCTGTCGAAAAAATCCCAAAGCAAAGAAGACTTAGGTGACAGCTGAAAAGAGATAAGAAGAGGCTGTAATTTGGATTTGACGGGATGAATGAATATCCATTTTCTTAGGAAGTTGTCTTTATCTCTCCAGGTGACAGCTACTGACCCAGACAAAGATGCGGACCAGGGCGCCATACGGTACTCCATTCATGGCCAGGGGGCAGAGTCGCACTTCATGATCAACGACATCACTGGGGAGATGTACGCCCAGCGCACCATGGACCGAGAAGAACGTGCTGTCTGGCGCTTTGTTGTCATGGCAACGGACGAAGAGGGCGAGGGACTTACCGGTTTTACAGATGTTATTATCAACGTGTGGGACATCAACGACAACGCCCCCACCTTCTCGTGCGCTCCTGACAACTGCCACAGTAGTGTGGCCGAGAACTCCCCTCCTGGAACGTTTGTCACCGAAATGACGGCCGTAGACCTCGACGATGCAGCCGTAGGTCAAAACGCAATCCTTACCTACCGGATTACTGAGAATGCACACAACACAAACAGTGCAGAACTGTTCATTATCGACTCTAGCACCGGCACCATATCCGTGGCAGCTGAGGGTCTGGACCGAGAGTTTGCCGAGAGCCACCACCTGGTAGTCGAGGCCCGGGATGGTGGAGGTATGACTGGTACAGCTACGGTGACTGTGCTGGTGACGGACATCAACGACCACGTGCCGAGGTTTAGAGACGACTGGTGCGGCGCTCGCATACCTGAGAGCACGGATGAAGATGCTCCTGTCCTGGTGCTGAGCGCCGTCGACCCTGACGCTGGCACATACGGACATCTGGCCTTCAGCGTGACGGCTGGAGACTCAGAGCAGCGATTCTACATGGTTAGTCACAGATTGGAGCAGACAGGCACTCTGAGATTGAAGAAAAAGCTGGACTTTGAGCAGCCAGACGAGCAGAGGTTTAACCTTACCATCAAGGTGGAGGACTCTGACTTTTCAAGCCTCATTCACTGTCTGGTTCTCGTGGAGGATGAGAATGACAATGCCCCTGTGTTTACTCCGAGCTCCCACCTGCTCTCTCCTTTGCCTGAGGACACGACTGTAGGAACCAGTATTATTGAGGTCATGGCCACTGACTCTGATTCAGGCCTCAATGGGGACATTTTGTACAGCATCCTCCCCGAGTCAGACCCGTATGGGCACTTTACAGTCAGCCGAGCCGGTGTGGTCACAGTCGCCAGTCCGCTGGATAGGGAGACGGTGGCTGGTTATGAGTTGGTCGTCATGGCGACAGACCGGGGCACACCACCGCTGACTGGCAGTGTCACGGTCCACTTGCCGCTGCTAGATGTGAATGACAACGGGCCAGAGCTGGAGGCAGCCTACGCTCCTGTGCTGTGGGAGAACAGTCCAGCGCCTCAAGTGGTCTGGCTCAACAGGACCTCGACCCTGCTTCACGTGGTGGACAGAGACTCCCCAGAGCACGGGCCTCCTTTCTTTCTCTCTCTACCCTCAGCGTACTCTGTTGATTTCCACCTACAGGACCATGGGAACGGCTCTGCCACGCTCACCACCCTGCGAAGATTCGACAGGGAGAGACAGAGCGAGTTCCACTTGCCCGTGATAATGATCGACAGCGGGGACCCTCCAGCGACAGCCACAAACACGCTCACCATCACCATTGGCGACCATAATGATAACGCCCATCTGCCAGGAGAGAAAGATGTCTATGTGCATAGCCGCAAGGGTGAGTTTCTCGCTTCCCCTCATTTCATTCTCCTTGCCCCTTGTTTTCGCTACGGAGCTTCGCACTGCAGGCAGAGCTTGACTGAAGAGGGGAAACTGAGGCTACGGCTGAAGGAAAAAGTTTTCACCGCCATACCTGCTCAGTGTAGTCTAGAATTCATAATTGCTCTCTTCCTTTTACATTCACACACTGTTTTGTTATGGTAATACCGTTGTCAAATCCTTTCTCAAGCCCTCAGCACATTCCCCCCCTTGCCAACCCTTTGCCTAAAGCTGATCTGAACATCAAATTATGATAAGGATCGCGATTCTTCTTTTTTTTCTGTAGTGTTTTTACCCTCCAGGTAAGTTCGTTAGGTACGTCGGCTTGTTAGTGTTTTGATCGCGCATTCAGCTTCATGGCAGTTTTGGTAATTGTAGAAAACAGGAACGCCGTGACTCATTCAGGCTGCCATTGTTTACCCAGCTGCAATACTCTGGCACTGCAGGTCGATAATAACATAATCCATACTGAGATAGCCTCGCTTCCTTAAGCTCTACGCTCTCTGAAGTGGAGCACTGAGAGCCTATTCATTCCAGCAGTGGGACTCCACAGTTATGAGCATAATAAGTAGAACAGAACACAAGAATGCAAGATAAGGAGAAGAGAGGGACGAAAAGATAAGTGTTGGCATCAGCAGATTTTGTCCAGACGAAATCAATGGGTGTGTGTGTGTGTGTGTGTGTGTGTTTACCTTGAACAGGAAGGATGGCAAACGCAGCACTGGGGAAGGTGTTTGCCCCAGATCCAGATGACTGGGACAACAAGACCTACACTCTTGAGACAAGCGCAGCCAAGTAAGAGCTCACTGTTAAATGCATATAATTTTTTCAGAAAACATGCTGATCTCCCAGTGTGCAGCAGAAGTACAAGTGCTAAAGCAGTGCCGTACCAGAAGAACTGCCAACAGTGTAGAATTTGAGAAATAAAGAGGATGTTGACTCAGCGATGAGCCTGTATTTCCCTAACAAGACCTCTTTCAGTGATATCACTGGAACGTGCCTAACCGGTATTTCTGCTCATCTTACATCCAATCCCCCAGCTCCTAATATGAGCTACATTTTCCATTTGGGACTTTAATCATTGCCATCATCACTGATTGCCACTCCGGAAAATGCATTCAAACAAACTAAGCAATCTTGGTCCACCTGTATGATGTTCCTGAGATGAAACAGCCCGTACCAGCACCGTCTTACTACATCAGGGACCTTGTGCAGCTACTCAGTATTCACACGCTCAAGATCAGATTAGAAATACCAATTGCATATTTGTTTTATTCATATAACAAATTCTGACAGTTACCATGACAACTATCAAGCCTTTTTAGGCGCTTTGGAGGCATAGATTTTTTTTTTTCCGTCGTCGTTCTTCTCCTCCTTCTTGGCAGTTGTTGTTTTCTGGTTTCTTTGGATTTTTTTAAAATTAATTCTCCTTCCCTTCGTGCTGGAGTAAACCCAGGTAACACTGACCAATTCTCTACTTGTCTGTCTGCCATCTGTCAGGTATTTCTCCTCTGAACAAGAGCTCAGAAACAAAAGAAGCCACTTGTCTTTATTTTTTTCTTTCTCTGCCTCTCATCTCATACTGAAGCAGTGATTTCTTGCTTTTTCGCAGATACTTCAGTCTGAACCAGAGCTCAGGAGTTCTGACGGTCCGTCAGAGCACTCCAGCGGGCAGCTACTGGTTGAGGGTTGGAGTGTCTGATGGGGTGTGGCCCGACGTGATCTCAGGAGTTAGAGTTCATGTGAGGGATCTGGAGGAAAAGGCCATCGTGTCGTCCGCCTCACTGCGTTTGACCGGTAACAGCGACTCACCCTAACCGTGCTGATGTCGAATCCCTGTGTATCTGGAAGTGTACCAGTTATGTCACCACATGACCACAGAACTATAAGTCAAAAACATATTAAACATAATAGCTTTTCAATTGGATTCCAACTCTCAGACGTCCCCCACAGAAAAGCAGAACGCTCTTTGTTGTCGCTGTGAAATTCTTATTTGAAGCTGATGTTGAAAGAGACAGCATCTGCCACAGGCATTAATAAATTGGTACTTTTCTTTGAATGATTATCAGCTTGTCAATCTCGTTAACACAGAAATAATAGGCTGTCAAGAGAAATTTTTATACTTGCGTTATTTAACATTTCTAAGCATTGTTAACAAGCCATTCACACTGCTTGTTGGTAATAGTTTGCTTCTTTGTCTTCGATACTTGGAGGTGTATGGTAGAGTGTTCATTTTTCTGACAGTCTCTCAGAGCAAATCTGAGTTATAAAGGTCAATTTGGAAGTGTCAGGTAAAGTCCTTGACATTTAAAAAGCCATCCGGTGAACAGAGTCAAAGGCTATTATGAATGCCTCTGACTCTGAGTTGTTATCATTTTTAGGAGATTAAAGATGACTGCTCACATTCTCCACATACTACTGGAAGATGGCACCACAAATGTGATTGATTTTACAGTCATTAAAATCTAACTTTATGTCAGTGAAGAAATAAATGATTTCTACTTGACCGCATGAGGGCTCAGTCACCTTATGGACGATTCAGTGAGGGAACGGATCAATAGAGGGAGATGTTAGGCAACTTCTTGTGCTAATGGAATCAGGAAGCTGGTAGACTTTGATCAACTCTGTAGTTGTCATTGATGAGTCGGTAGTTCTTATTCCATGAGCCCCCGTTCTCGTTGTCTCCTGAAGGCATTACAGCGAGAGATTTTATCGACTCTCACGTCGAGGGGAAGAGTCGGCTGGAGGCGTTCTGGGACTTCCTGTCTGAAACCCTGTCCGTCAGACCGGGGAGCATCAACATTTTCAGCATAGCAGACAGAGAGGAGAAAACAGTGGACATCCATTTCTATGTGCTAACTGATAATGGCTACCAGCGCCCAGAGAAACTGCACGGTGTCCTCGCCGCACATAAAAAGAAGGTATATATACCATCATGTCGGATAGATAGACATCAGTGCTCATATATCAAGTGATACACTTGGGAGCTTGAGGGGAAGAGATAACAGGGCTTTTTATCTGCCCTTTTATTTTCACACCAACCTTCTGTCTGTTTATTGCCCGGCCCCGTCATGTCTCTTTGTGTCTCCCATTCATTTGTTGTCCGTGTCTCACCTGTTTTTGTAACATGTTTTCACTGTGCATCTTTGTATTTCCTCTGTCACGGCCTAAAAATATATCCTGCTGCTTTAACAATGGCCAGTTATAGAACAATAAAACATTTATGCTGTCTTCTTCTTTTGCATTGCTTGAGAGGCTGTTTTGTCCCTCTGAGTGTAGATCACTGAGCCCCCCTCACCACCACCACCACCACCTCCATCATCACCACCACCACCACCACCACAGGAGATATAACTCCCCTGTTATCTTCAGTGAAAATTATTCCAATTTTGTCTCTCTCATCTGACGCCTTCTTCCTTTTCTCTCTGCAGCTGCAGTCACTCTTGCGTGCGAATGTGAGCCAGGTGCAGGTAGATGAGTGTGTCCGCACCGACTGCAAGGCATCCGGCGGCTGCTACACACAGTTAAGCATCAGTGACTCACCCACCTTGATAGACTCAGGTGCTTTATCCCTGGTCTCAGTGAAGGTGACATCCACGGCTGTGTGTGGCTGCGCTGCCAGAGAAATGACCCACCAACCCTGCTCCTCCTACCCGAATAACCCCTGTCTTAATGGAGGAACCTGCGTCGACACCCAGAGTGGATACAGGTGGGGGGGCACGTCTGCAGTTGTTCAGCAACACTTGAGTTGGAATGGGCTCTTAGAAGATAAAAAACAGAAATAATGGTTTCCTGATGTGCCGCAGCCTTCGGTCTAGTCCTGTGCAAGAGTGACACCTTGGAAAATGAGGACAGAATTACTAACAGTGCCCCTTGTGGGAAAAGTCTCCTTCACCTGCAACTTGACCCAACAGTCTTCAGCTTCTCTTCTGTAATGTCAGCTGAATATAGAGTAGTATAACTTTTTTTTTTCTGTCAATTGAAAGGCCTGGATGTGTTTGCCATTGAAGCGTTATACATGTATGTGAGGATCATTCTAAAAACTCTTTCAAATGAGAGAAATGCAAAACCCGATGGTAAATAATAAACGTAGCCTGCGTATCAAGGTCACACAACAGCACTTTAAATATTCCCCCTAATTATTGATAAATGCCTGAAGTCGATATAAAGGCCTTCACCTTCAAGTGCATGGGTCTCTGTGGGTGTCTATCGCAAAAGAAACAGCATGCATTTCATTTCATGCACACACTAATGCCCAGATTAAATAAATATAGGGCAAGAGGATTAGCACAACTCTGCCCCCCTCTATGCTCACAACTTCTCAAAATCTCATTTAATGGCATTTACATGAACATGCAAGTTTGTCAAAGGCTTGGCCTTCAGAGACAGTATGTTGCAGTGTGCTTTTTTTTTTCCTTCTTATCTTTTAAATTGTCTCTGACGCACTTGATCCGCACACTGCTGCGAGAGGCCCTTGTTCAGAGAGAAAGCTATCTCCCTGTATGTTCTATATGTGCCCTCATGTGAATGCAGTGCAGCCTTAAAAAAATCCAATATATGGTTCTTTTCTCTGTAGAGTGGAGCTTAACAGGAAACCTCGGACAGCAGCTGATCAGATATTGTCCGTCAGAAGTGAAGGGGGGGGAGAAAAAAAAAAACAAACATGCCATGCACTTCCTGATTTGGTCTGGCGTTGCCCTCATGAGTCACATGAAAGATCGGTGAAAGAGTGAGGTGCTGTGCTTGGCGTGTGCATATGTATGCATAAGGCTGCACTCAGACTAAGTCCCTTTAGCTGCGTTTGGATCAGTATTCCTGACATGTGTTGCCCCTCTGCAGAATAAACAGCGATGGGAGAAACAGCCCCTAACAGCGTCGGTACACACAGCCTTTCCTCAGACACTGCATGAAAATAGATGGCTTTGACATTATCAGCAAAGCCACCTTGTCTCACATGCCTGCAGTGGTGAGGACAGGATGAGATCAACCAGTCTCCTCGCCATCGCCGTGATTGAATGAACTGTTTTTCATCACTACACAAATCTTTCTTTCTCGAGGCGTTTCTTTTTTTGTATTATTATTATTAATATTTGCCATTACAGCCTCATACACAAACAGATTCAAGAGAGTCATGAAAAACATCTAATTTGCAGTTCATGCAAGAGCAGTGATCCTTAACACCCGAGCCCCAATCCAAGTAGATAAGTACAAGAAGAGGCAATTGCGCAGATATCAACCGGTGTGTGTAATACCGTAAGAAAGAGGAGGGAGCAGGTGGGGATAAGTTAAAAAAATAAAAAAAGCCAAAGAGAGTCCAGGACGTCGGTGGTGGTACGACACTTAGAAAAGTGAGTGAAATAGAATTAATTATCTCCTAACAAAGGAAACGTGATGTGCAGAGTAGGGAAGAGTCTCCAGAGGGTTCAGCTCAGACAGCGGTGATAGATAAAAAATAGACCAGGGTAATGTTGTGTTCATAGCTAATTGATTTAATGTAGGACTGAATATTCAGGGCTTGGTGGCTAATGCAAATAGCTGATTGATAAAGCAGCTCTCCTGGCTGACTGGTGACAGCCACCGTGTTAGAGTCTCAGTCAAACCTCTGCCTCTCTGAATCAACAAGGCTGTCACGTTCGCCACAGAAAAGTCACCACGCGCAAATCCAGAGATTGGACGGCGTGAAGATTTCTCCGAGCTGAAAACTGAATGACACTGATTGTTTCTTTCCCCTTGTTTTGCCTTGATTTTCCTCACTCTTTTCTTCCTCTGCCGTGCTACAGGTGCCACTGCCCCCCACAGCTTGAGGGGCCAGACTGTCAGCAGACGAGGCTTAGTTTCCTTGGCAACGGCTATGCTTGGTTTCCCCCCATAAGACCATGCTTTGATAGCCATCTTTCACTGGAGTTTATGACAGAAGAAGACGACGGTCTGCTACTGTATGCTGGTCCAGTGGCCACTCTCCTCCCCGGGGATAGCGAGGACTACATGGCCATAGGTAAAGAAAAAGTCTGGATAATTAGATGTGTGCCCAGGGGCCTCGGAGCCATTACTGCACTAAAACTTGGAACTTAATTTTGTGTGTTTAATTACTGGGTGGTAGCTAATCAGATATATGAGGCAAATTTTGTTCGTTACTGTACTGCTGAGGGATATGAGCTCTCACTCCACTGAGTTATACAGTAAGTGCTTAATGTGGTGCAAACCAGTTTCACCCAGTTTAATGGGAATGTAATACTTTGCAGAGCGCCATGAGGAAATCTGTTTTCTTGCTCCCCCTCTTCCTTCTTCAGCGTCGGAGCGGTGTCACTCAAGGACACATCAGTCAGGGTTTATTCTTGCTGACACCGAGGCTCAAACCTGCATCAGTAGTAAAAGGACAGTAGTAAATATTTTATCAAGCTGAATAAGTGATCGGGCTCATATTTACAATTTATTTATAAATAGTGTTACAGTGTCCTATAAGCTTGATGGTTTACTGCACTGAAAAACAAGTATTCCTTTTACTTATTTAGATTAAATGTTCATAAATAACCATAATTTTCTACCTATAGTAAATATAAAACACAGGACACACACACACATGCATGCATACAATTTTCAGTCACCACTCTCCTAACACATCATTCAATACTTTTTGCCTCCACCCCAATATGAATTAAATTTTATATGTTGGACTTACACCATTTACACAATTACATCTGAAATAAATCTGCAGCAATATCTCATTTCCAAAGCAGCGTCGTCGTTACGGGATAATCCTCAGAGCTCAGTGTAAACAGTAATTTGGGTGAACTGACCTTCGATTGGTTTAGATTTCTTACTTTACAAGCAAGTCTGACTATTTCCCACAACCTGGTGCCAGTCAGCTTCCCCTGCTATAATCCAGCTTTGTTATGTTTGTCACCTCATTTTTTTCCTTGTTCATTCTGTGTTTGTTTTGAGGTGAGATACTTTCACACGTCCCCTGGGATTGTTTTCGTGTGCCTGCACAAACTGGTTATTTGCATCTTTCCCTTTGCCTTTTTTGTTTGCAGTGCATTTCATCACAGTTTTTTATTGACCTAGTCTTTACATTTTGTCTGTGCTAGCAAGTTAAGCAGTTTTTTTTCTACAAATCTGAGGTTTTTTTTCAGTGGGTTGCAGTTTTTTTTTCTTTCAGGTGTGGTATTGATCTTTGGAGTAGTAAGTGTTGACTCTGATTATTGTCCTCTTTAGAGCTGGTCGGTGGGACACCTAGCCTGAAAATTAACCACGGTTCTGGGACGCTAGTCCTCCAGTTAACAAATAACGTCGGGGTGGCAGACAGACGCTGGCATCGCCTTGATGTGAAGAGCAACAGTAAAGTAAGAGAAGTGCATTCATGCCTCATTCTCTTGTTCACCAGATGTCACATTACAAATAAATATATATATTTTTCGAGAGTGCTTTGCAGGGGTGTGCTCACACATCTACACACACACCAGTGATGACCTCTCTCTCCACTCTCCCCCAATTTAAAAGGAAGTGCGATTCACTCTGGATCGATGCTCCAGCGCAATCGTCATGGAGACAGAAGGCGTGGACTCGTGGGCAATGACAGAGGACCGCTCATCCTGTGAAATCCGAGGGGTCACGCCCAACAGGGGAAAGTAAGATCAATAATAAAATAAATGAAACAAGAGTTTGACCAGTTCTGCACAATATAAAAACCAAGCGGCTCCTCTGAATTTTTAAAGGAGCCTCTAATAAACCCCCGGGACTAAATAATGAGATAAATAATAAAGTATATTTATTATAGTTTGCAGACAAAATAAATAAATGGACATATAAGTAGACACATAAATAAACATAGCTACTTTTGTTTTGAAGTAAGTAAGTAGCAATTAGGGTTTCGAGTTCCTCCAGAGAGCCTTCTGGGTTTTTTCTGTGGTTGCACAATACTAATCTGCTCAGGTACTGTTCATTGTTTTTTAACCAGAAAGGATGCATGGCCTGAAGGGACACGTCTAAATGTCCCACGTTCCCATGGGGCTAAACAGTCTTTTATTGAGTAGCTTAGCAGTCAGAAGAACAGCAACGTAATAATAAAAATGAAGAATAAGCACAAGTGTTTGTAAGTAGATTTCGTAACTAGATATTCTAGATTTTAATAAAGAGTAAAATTATACAGTGTGACATCCCTGCTTGAGAAGTCGTCAAACTCTAGCATCAGTGGGTAAAGGATTTTTTTTTTTTTTCGCCCCTGGTAGACGAGTAGCATTTTAATGATGGATGCTTAATTTTGTTTATTACGTGCTGGCAGGCAGAACTTACTCGGTGGCATTTGTAACACTGGTGTTTGACACAAAATTTACATAACATCAACAACACGGTCATTTTCTTGGATTTTTTCGGGGGGAATTTGCTCGGAAAGGTTAGATAAGACCTTACAATCAAGAGCTTTAGAAATTTAGTCAAGGCTGCAGCTAACAATTATTTCCACTAGTGATTAATCTGCTCATTTTCAATTAACCAAATTAATGTTCGTAAAATGTTTGACATTCACGTAGCAGTTTTAAAGCTACCCAGTGTAAAAAGAGCCAAACCCTACAAGCAGGAATCCTTGATCAGTTATTTAAACTATGAATTATAAAAGTTGTTACATTGTTTTTTCTGTTCTTACTAATTGTTTCAACATAGTAACAATTAGTAAAGCAAGTATGCCCCCAGTGTTATATATTCCCTTATAGCGATACCATAAACAGCTCTCTCAACATAAGAGAAATATCTTTACATCATGTTATAATGTATACCCAAATGCAGCTTTCAGTAATAAGCTCCTAAAAGGGTGTTTATGTGCAAGTGGTATTATTTATTGAAATGAAATCAGATAACGACTCAGACTGCTTTACCCTCACAGTGTTCAATTTCTCAGTGTACCAGACTGTTCTCTCTGGAGGGAAGAAACTGTTGATGAAATCCTCAGATATAATCCTTGAAATGCCAACTAATCTTTGACTATGTTTCAGTTCATCGCCGGTTTTCCTTGGCCACAGCTGCGTTTGTTTTCCCCGACTGCGGCCTCGGTCTACCACTGTGCTCATTATTACGTGGAGCAATTAAGCTCTGATTTTATGAAGTTCAGCAATGTACATAAGAGCTTTACCACTGCTCTTACTTGTAATAACATCTAAATTTTAAGAAGCAATTAAAAACCTCTTTCCTGTGTGTCGTCAGTTCGAGATTAGGAGGCACAAATATTTATGCCAATACACAGACTGCGCACTGGTGCACAAGAAAATCAGTTTGTGTTTTGATTGTTTGAGTTGAATGTAATTTACCAATCATTCATATTTTCCATATAAATGACACCAAACAATAATAAGATGTCACATTTCTTGTCAGATAACTTGTTAAAGGTATGACAGCCTCAGTGAGAATCCAGGGAAACTATGAATTTTAACCTTGAAAGCTTATATGTGGTGTACAGTATGTGTTCTGTTTCTTTTGCTTGCTTCTTTATCCTGAGAGTTGTGTTTTCAATTGTAACCTTGAGAACTTACATGGTGCCTGTTTACTTCTGCTTCTGCTGAGATGCTTCGGGTTGTTCTCCTTTATTTCCAGGTATCTGAATGGGAGTCATGTACTGCAGCTCGGAGGGGTCAATGAGAACATATCATATGAATACCCACAGCTCCAGCACAAACACTATACCGGCTGTGTGAGGAACCTGCTCGTGGACAGCAAGGTAAAAGTGAAAAGAGCCGTGTTTCCTACACAAATATTACCGTGAGGCCTTTTTATGAAATCGGTGGATGAAAAGATTGCTACATTGTACTTTATATTTTTTCGCCTGCTTTGGAGGACAGGCCACATAGATGATGGAGGACACCCACTTCAATAAGAATGTAAATGTGACCTCAAGGGGCTGCACTGGAAAACCTGATGAATGCTGATGTTGCTTGCTCATCATTTTTCCTTCTGGTCAGATTCAGTCTGGGCTTATGTCTCTAGAATATGTTCAGATATGAAAAGTAGCAGACAGGATTCAATACATTTTGGTGTAGTTAAATATATATAACCTATACATTGCTGTGTTTTCATATAAAATAAGTATCAGTATACATGCTGCTGCTAGCACAATGAGGTAATGGCAGCATTCATCAGTTACTATAACCTTTTGCACTATGATCTTTTCACTTTACACACGTCTCTTTTATTGCGACCAATGTTGACACACTGTTTATGTGTGGTTCAAACTGTACATAGTAGGAGTTAATAGATTTTTTTCCTCCTATAATCTTTCACCAATTACCGTATTTTCCGCACTATAAGACGCATCGGATTATAAGGCGCACCTTCAATGAATGGCCTATTTTAAAACTGTTTTCTTATATAATGTGCATAGAATAGAAACTACTGTAGTGGCTGGGGTTGTGTTATCATCCATCTAGATGAAGCTGCACTAAAGTGAATGTCAACAAAACAGTCAGATAAGTCAGTCAGTCAAACTTTATTAATAGAAAACAAACCAACGTTCTGACAACTCCGTTCACTCCTAAAACAAGCTAGTGCATTCACAATACAGTACCGTACGTACTGGTAGCTCTTACTGGTATTTGCGCCGCCTTCGTTGAAAACAATGTATTTCCAACTCCATTTGTCACAGTTCAAAGCTACATGAACAGCTGTTTTATTTTTTTCTCCGAGGTAACGTCAGTGACGTAGTTTTATCTTTTACCAACAGCAAGGTACAACAGGTAGTGCAACTTTTTATCACCTAGTTAGTGCATCACAAACGTGGAGGAAACTTTTCCCTGATTCAGTAAACACGTAAAAGAAACAGTGTGATACCGCTACGGTAAA
>OOFC01047660.1:3474-48066 GCA_900323345.1 Pseudochromis fuscus
AAAAAAAAAAAAAAAAAAAAGCAGTAAGTTTTGGTGGATGACAAGCAATGATTTCATACAGTAACTGACATGATATTAACCACAATAAAATAGTAATTAAAGTCCTTACATTCTTCAAAAATTACAGTATAAGTATAAAATAAATATTGCACATATTGCAGTCAAACAAATTGTTTAATATCGTCCCAGTTTAAAGGTTGAAGTCTTTCAAAATTGTGTCAAATGTCTTCTTAGTCTCTGTGGTGGGAAAACTACAAAAACAAGCTTGATATTGTAGTGTATTATGTGTGTATTGAGGTAGAGAGTATTGTGGTGGTGTTTTTTTTTTTTTTTTTCAGTGCACAGTTGACATCTGTAAATGTCCCCAGGAGTGTACACAAACTGATACTACACTGTGTGGCCATTTTAAGTGGATTTGATCTTCTTCAGTTCCACAGAAGTCAGGATGTAATCATACATGATGTCCTCACTGTATTGACCATGATACATGACTTGTGAATATATTTTCTTATTGTAGATGAGTGTGGTCTTTATTGTGGTAAAAACATTGGTGAAATAGATTTATTAAAAAAATAAGTGTCTACTTAGATCATAATAACACAGCCTTTTGATATTGACTGTATTGAACTTTATCTCTTCCTTTCTCTACCGTGTTTGCAGGACTGTGGCAGCAGAGGTTAGGAAGCAGATAGCTGGCCAGTATGGGGGCTCTCCACAGCTCTTCAAAAACCTCAACGTTGGGACGGCAACAAGCAACACAGTGAGTAGTCTGAAAGACCTCTGATCACTCATTTTGGTTATGAGTATCCGGCTTATAGTTGGGTTCATCTGGTCTCAAATCATAAAACCTGTTTTCTGTAATTAGGGATGGGGATTAGAAAAACCACATGCTCTCAGCAATTTTTCTGCAGGAGCACACGGACTTCTTGTTCATGTGTACATGCACGGCATTCTTGAATAAGAATTTTGCAAGTGCTGGATCTTAGACATTAAAGTTATCTGACAGCAAAGCTGGAAGATGGGAGAATAGATGATTATCTGCAAGGACAACACACATTTTAACCAATGAAATTAGAACATCAGTATCTTTACCATTAATTGTAGTGGTGCTGTTGATACTTTGAGTTTACTCTGATAAAATTCTGGTATCATCTTGGTTAGTACAGGTAACATGAATACAGAGAAGATGAATTGTCGGCACAAAGACCTTTGATGTGTTTTAGTTGCAAGAAGATTGAAAACAACCATGTGCTGTGCTTGACTCACTGAGATGTGATTTCTGGAGATGTCCTAATCTTCCCTCCTGTTTAAGGTTTAAGTGCAAAGCTTATGTTTACATCAGCGTTTACAGTATAGCGCTTTTTATAGTTTATGATTTGGATTTAATAAATCCAGCGGCCAAAACAAAACAAACAAATTTTTGTTTTGTCAAATTTAGTTGACCTTAAGTACAAGTGTACCACTTTATTACAACCTAAGAGAAAGGTGTCCTCTTCCATTGAGTTTGTGGTTCTGTGAAAGGCTGTACAACTGTTCTTTGTGTCTTGCTAAATGAGTGATGACTAATGGTTGGCCTGCTGTTCAGCTCAGACAGTATGTTTGTTAAAGGGGTAGTGCCAATTGACCCTAAGCCGCCCTGAGCCCAAACACCAGCAAACACTCCCCCTTCCCTCTTTAATTAGGCTACAGTTGGTTTTTAATTAAACCGTGAAAGGTATTTGTGTTCAAATTCCTCGAGAGGCAGATGGAGAGGAACAGACAGACAAATACACACACACACACACACACACTTAAAATGAGCCTGCTGAAGCAGACTCCCTCTGGGTTCCTCGTTTTAGAAGCGGCCTAAGACCCATGAAACCATTAGCCTATGCTTGAAGGAGCACACTTGATAATCTGGTTACGTGCATCAGCTTGAAGACATTTGAAAGAAGTTGTCCAAATCACAGATGCATCCTTTTCAAAATACATTTTTATTTTTAAAATTAAAGATGATCCCTGAACTATAATTGCTCCCTTAAGAGAAATAACTTCATATTTTAGATGTATTGTTGCTGTACACCGTGTACAGTAATAGTATGACTAATAACCAATAACTCTTGTATTTTCCTGGGAGGCTCCATGGACAATCAGTCTCCTAATACTTTTACTAAAGAGCAGACACTTTGAGACTTTGGTGCAGACAGGAGAAGTGTACAGTGCTCACAGCTAATTAACTTCACCCATCCCTCTGATCTCTGCTTGTCTTTCTTTCTGTTTTCATCACCCACCCAGGTTCCCCTCACAGAGGCGGTGGAGCCAGTGGACTTTGAGGAGTACCTCATCACTCACCCTCCCATCGTTGAGTCGGGTCCCCTGAGAGATCTGATTGAGTTTCCCCCTGATGATATCGAGGTCATCTACACACCCAGAGAGTGTCGCACAGTGGTACAGGCTGTCCCAGAGGAAGGGTAAGGGTGCTGAAGTTCTAGCTGAAAGAGGTTTTTATAAGTGTGGAGTTAAAGTGTACTCTCAGTGTACTCTGATGTAATAGAGTCCTTTGTTTCATGAACAGAAATAAATCAAATTGACAGCTCTTTTCTAAACTGAAAATAATATCATTTTTTTAATCAGCTTACAGAAGGTGCCTTGTTGTTAGATAGGGATCTTTGTTTTGTTTGCATTATGATTTAGCACCAGCTGACTCTGATCTTTTCAGATTTCTTTGCTGCCTTGTTTTTGATACTGCACACAGAAAGTTTCAAATGTAACAGATAGCAGATAACACATGTATGTTTCATAATGGAAAATAGATTTTGCAGAGAGAAAGCCCCATTTGTCTCATTGAATGTATCTTGGAGGGTATCATCTCACCACTAGCCAATAAAATGTCACGTGTAATCAAATGAAATTCTCAGTTGTTCATTTACACATATAGAAAACACACTGACCTTTCTTATTTTGAACATCATAACCACATAAATCATTTGTGTTGCGGATTAACATCTACCTGTGTAGGAATCTGTGTCTCTTTAATGCAGGTCACCAGTCGGTCCATGGCTAACATTATGCTAGTCCCAGTTTAAGATCTTTGTCCTCTCCCCAACATCAGTTAATTTTGGATTTCCACATTCAACAAACATGCTAAACACTTAAAATTACTTCTTTGTGAGATTACCGTATTTTTCGGACTATAAGCCGCTACTTTTTTCCGGCGCTTTGAACTTAAACACCGGTGTGGCTCATGTATCAGCGGCACGAAGTTCGTTAGCTTTTTACAAGCTAGCAAGCTTCGTGCCGCTGATACATTTAGCCTCGTCACATCAGACCCGGTCAGAGTGGACCACATGAAACTGTTCAAATAAATTCAATAGCGGCTTATAGACAGGTGCGCTCAATAGTCCGGAAAATACAATATATGTTTGTTTTTAGACAAATAACCTAGCTCCAAGCCCTTTAGCTCCAGCTCAGCTGTTGCTATGTTTACCTACAGTTTAATATTGGCTCATGCATTTAGAAGAACAAACACCCGTGTTATAGGTGCCCGATTAAACTGTTTGGTTACTAAAAACTAAAAAAAAACCCCACATCTCCCAATGTGTGTTTGCTTGGTTGTATTTACCTGCTGTATCTGTGGCTCTTGGTCTGTCCAAGTGGAGGTGGAACAAATACTGCATGTGCGCAGAAAGATTGGCTGTTAGCCTGATGTATGTATTGATTTGCATTTAAAGTCTGCTTTTAAAATAAGGATGGTTTGATTGATGGACTCTGTCTGTCTGCAGGGACACTGATGCTCATGTCAGAGACTGTGTCAGATCCTACACAGAAGACTGGGCTGTCGTCAACAGAAAGTAAGGCTGCAAACAGTGAAAATATTCTTGCGTTTAGACAATGATTACACTCATTTCCTTCTAAACTTATGCATGTTGTGAATTGATATTGTTAAGTTAATAGCTGTTTTAAATGAATGCTTCTTCCTTCAGATATCATAAGCTTGGTACGGGCTTTAACCCCAACACTCTGGACAAGCAGAAGGAGCGTCAGAAAGGCCTGCCCAAACAAGTGTTTGAAGCTGATGAGATGCCAGACAGCAGCAGCTACCAGGATGACCAGGTACCAAACATTTCAGGAGCAAAAAATTGACAAAAACATTGCCCTGACTGGCATAAGTATTTTAATTTAAAGACTTTAGTAAAGTGTGTGAGCTCGTCCAGTCTGTGACACACTTGTTTCTGTGTTGTTTTGTAGGATGACTTGAAGCGGCGGTCCATGTCGATAGATGACACTCCTCGCGGCAGCTGGGCCTGCAGCATCTTTGACTTGAAGAATTCCCTCCCCGACGCCCTCCTCCCTCACCTTCTCGATCGTGCCCCCAATGAGGAGATTGACCGACACAACGAAGAGCAGCGCAAGGCCAACCGCCACCGTGAGCTCTTTGCTCTGCACCCCGCCCTCGATGAGGTTCATTCTGAAATCCTTTTCTTCTAACCACAGTTACATTTACAGTGTAAATTTGATCATTTTAGTAATACCTTTGTAAGTCACTAAGTCCAAACAAGCCTATAAATAAAATGGCTGGCCATGGTTGTTAAAAGTTTTTTTTTATTTTTATGTGTGATGTTCTGTGTGAATGAGTAGGAGGAGCCCATTGAGCGCCACTGTGTGCCTGAAGTACCTAAAGAACACTTTGGCCAGAGGCTACTCGTCAAGTGCTTGTCCTTGAAGTAAGTGGTGGACAGTCTTTTACAGAAATAAAAAGCCATGTAGCGTTTTTATTTAACTGCTTCTTTCTGCTGACCCACTATTTTTTCTTTCCCCCTTGAAGGTTCGAGATCGAAATTGAACCCATATTTGCTAGTTTGGCCTTATACGATGTCAAGGAAAAGAAAAAGGTAAGCTGTTATGCTTTCCTCAGTGCCTCCTCAGCCCTGAGTTGTTGGGTCACTTCTGCAAACCATTAAAATTGTTGGGAGGCCAACATGTATTTGATGAGTGGACTATAAAATTTTATGTTGTGGGCCTGTTATGCTTTTGGGAATGCAGTTAAATCATACACTGGAACTACGTATCTATCTGAAGAAGCCGATCTATAGCTGCTTCTTTCTGCTCCGCTTTAGCTAACAAACACTAGAGGGTAGCAGTTGCCTAGATACATAGATCTGTTATATATATTACTCTGAACAGGAGCGCCGTTGTTTCACAGGTGGCTAATTTGTCACTGAAATGTTCACACATGAGCAAGAAAGTCAGGAGCAACACAACCTTCTGCTAAAAAATTACTAGTGAATATTGGTAGTTGTGTTTGTGACGTCAAATTATTACATTTCACATTTGCTATGATCAAATTCTAATGATATTTTTCTTTGTGTCCCTTAGATATCTGAGAACTTTTTCTTTGACCTAAACTCTGAGCAGACGAAAGGAATGTTGCGCCCGCACATTCAGACGGCAGCCATCTCCACGCTGGCTCGCTCTGCCGTGTTCTCCATCACCTACCCCTCACAGGACGTCTTCCTAGTCATCAAGGTAAAAGCAGATAGGCTGTAATTGTCCTCTGTTACAGGAAGTTTTGTTTTGCAAATGTAAAAAGGAGTAATAACACTTTATTTCCTTGAATGCTGGATGATCACGATGGGATGAATAAAAGAAAATACAACCTAATCTAGTTTAACAGATGATTCAGTTTATATGTATCTATATGTAGGCTGTTAACTTGTCACTCACCAACCAGGATAGAAATGGACTTGAAGTATGCCAGCTTTTCTAGCAACAGTAAGGCAACAAATCTTTTTTATTAGTGTAAAGCATCTTTGAGCATTTGTTAAAAGTGCTTATAAATTAAATTTATTATTGTTATTATTATTATTATTATTATTATAACAAAGAGTTTGTAATGTAATACTCCGGTACTCTCAATTTAAAAATAATGTTGGGAATATTGAATTTGAATACAATGTGACTTCAGTTTTTTCTTAACAGGAAGTCCAGAGGAAAATATCAAATCCAGCTTTTTGAAGGCTATTTGAAAAACTGTCTTTGTCCTGTATGATCACCTTATTGCTGCAGGTGAGTGTAGTCACTGAAAACCGTGTGTGCTTTGTCAACAGCTGGAGAAGGTGCTGCAGCAGGGTGATATTGGAGAGTGTGCAGAGCCTTACATGGTCTTCAAAGAGTCAGATGCAGCTAAGGTATGAGCAGTGGAAATTAGATATCACATATAAAAGTTTGTCATCAGTTTACCCATTTTATCACTAATCTGTTGCACAGTATTATTATTTTATTGAAGTAATTGAAAGTACACGTTTTTACTTCAATAAAATATTTTTATTTTATTATTATTTTATTTTATTTTGCAGTGTATGCAATTTTCCCTCGAGGATCAGTAAAGTGTTCGGATTCTGAAAACTAACCTAATTTTTCTTTCTTCTTTTTTTAGAACAAGGAAAAGCTGGAGAAGCTTCGCAGCCAGTCAGAGCAGTTCTGCCAGCGCCTGGGCCGCTACCGGATGCCCTTTGCATGGACCGCCATCCATCTAATGAACATTGTTAACAGTGCTGGCAGTCTGGAGAGAGATACAGAGCTGGAGATGAGCCTCTCAGGTCTGACCTGCCTCTTTACCACAAGCTTATAGACTGTAAATGTAATCATGGAGTATATATCTTCATATGAAGTTGTTAGCACTCGGTATGGGAGAGAAAAAAAAAAACAGTGTTGTTTTGCTTTTATTGCCTGCTCACAGTGTCACATATAGTTATCTAGGGACAGAGACCGTAACAAACCTGGCAGTCACGCATGAGGCTCGTGGGCATGTCAATACATTATCGCACTTTCAAAGTCGTTATCTAAAAAAAAAAACTTTCAGGGCAAATAGTAAGTGAGGCAAAATCAAACAAAGAGCAAAACATCCAAACACAGCATCCAGCCATATTGATCCTCGGTGTGCTATTTTGAGTTTTAACCCTTGGCGTTTGTCTACCCTTTGACCACGCAAAGTATCTTTGATGCTGACTGCGGCGGCTGCTGCCTTTTGTTGCTAGGCAGATTGAAAACATACATATTCAGGCCAGAGACGTGTACTCTCTGTCTTGAGGGCCAGAAGAAAGATTTTTGGGAACCAGAAAGGTTTTAAAATGTGTTTATTATTGTCTGTGTGTGCAGAGAGGAAAGGCTCATGGTCAGAACGGAGGAACTCGAGCATCATGGGAAGGCGCTCCCTAGAGAGGACCACCAGCGGAGATGAGTCATGTAGTCTGACAGGTTTCAGACCTGCAACACTCACCATCACCAACTTCTTCAAACAGGTGTGTGCATCTGCATACGCACGTATAGTACATGCATTATGTGTGTGTGAAGTGCGTGAGGGTGTTGCACTTTCTCTTTGTAATTATTTATTTATTTCTAGGAAGGGGATAGGCTAAGTGATGAGGATTTGTATAAGTTCCTCGCAGATATGAGGAGGCCTTCCTCAGTGCTGAGGAGACTCAGACCCATCACAGGTACAAATAACACTGGAATAAATGTCCTTTAATTTCTTGAATAAAAATGAGAAGAAGTGAACTAATTTGTGTTTAAAATTAATTAATTCTTTCATTACCTCCATGTACACGCTCTCTGCCTCGTCTCTTGCGTGGCTGTCTACCACAGCCCAGTTGAAGTTGGACATTTCACCAGCTCCAGAGAATCCCCACTACTGCTTGACTCCTGACCTCCAGCAGGTTAAGCCTTACCCAGACAGCAGGGTTCGCCCAACCAGGGAGATCCTGGAGTTCCCTGCCAGGGACGTCTACGTGCCAAACACCACATACAGGTACAGAAAAACCAGTGCAGTGTAAATAATGAACTTATGTCTCTTATTTCTAAGTGTTAGAAATAATACTGAAGAGCATATTCATTTGTTATGTTTCCATTCAAACTTCCCTTTCAGTCAGCTGCAAGAATACAGGGTATGTCTAAAACTGCCCACTGAAGCATATAATTCTTGGCTTACATGTAGCTTCCTACCTATATTAATATTATAGCACAGTGGTATATCTCTTATTTGTTTTGTTTTTTTTAAAGTGAGGCTGCTTATTTGCTCAGCAAGGAATGACCTAAACTAAAAACCAAACCCTACAAACAAATAGGGCTTTGCACCATGATGACTGACGCTGTGGCTTGTTAATGTTCAGCTCGTGTCTGTCAGTGTATGCAGGTCAGACACTGGCAGACTGGATTTATCTTGAGCACACTGGCTGACATGATCTGTCTACATAGTGCACGTATTCCATTTAAACAGCATCTATTTCTGTCAAGGTCACTTGAGACACAAATTACCAGACAAAGCAGGTGATGTGGCCTTGCTTGTTTGTTTGCAGATACCCAGGTGTTTTCATGTTGGAGTTTACCTAAAGACAGGCGTAACTGATGCACCACAGACAGCAAACCAGATTAAACAGACTTGTTTGTTGTTTAGGACCGCTGGTCTATTTCCAACAAGCAGTTTTACCATCTTTCTGGCTCTGATGGCAGTCACCACCTCATGTTTACCTAGTTGAGATTAAATCCATTTCTGGTGTCAGTCTCTCACAACTTCCTCCAAAGTTTTCTTTGGTTCAGTGCAAAGTTGTAAAAAAAAATATGGTCCTGTTTGATCTTTTTTTGGACAGATTGATTTATTTTATCTTCATAAATATGACTTGTTAGCACACATAGATACCTGTGAGGGTGACTGTTAGTATGAGGCACACATACAGTACATTTAATTATGTTAAAGTAATGGACAAGAGTCAATATGACTCATTAACACAGGAAATACACTGAAATGATGTTTTCGAACAATACCAGCATAAATCATAGAATAGCATGAACATGGTTTAAATACTTTACAGAGTAATAAAAAAACAGAACAGACAAAGAGAAAAACTTCATCAGTGCACTGCCTGAAGCCGACTATCATCAATATTTTGTACTATATTTCACTGCTGACATTGTTCACCCTTTTTTAATCTTTTTCCATGAAATTGATAATGAAGCGATATAACATGAGGAAAATTACAATGCCTTCAGTATGGCAACTTTTTCAGTTGTTGGAGGTGCAGTGTTTCTATTTAACCTTTGCATGCTTTATGCAATAACATAAACATGCAGATACAGGTTCACATCACAGAGATAAAAATACACTTTAAAATAGATGAGTTGACATAACAGCTGTCAAATGCTTTCAGGTTCACATAAATTGGTTAAGAAATCTCTTTTTAGGATTGCAGATTTCTTCCTAGTTTTCTCTTTTCCACTGCAGCACTGTGACATTTAGCTAGCACCAGATCAGTTTGCTGATGTGGATCAATGCGTCTACTTTCCAAGTGATAGCAGATGTTGCATAATGACAGTCCTACTGTCCTTATTGGTTCAGACTCAATAGGTTAACAACCTACATGTCATGGTTGCATCATTGTTCGACGTTGTCTGACCTTTGACATCTAACTGCTGGTCAGAACAAACCTATCGAGCAAATGGGTATATGCTGCAAATAAAATGAGGATCTGATGTCATAGATGTATGTGGAGCCTGTCTTGCATCACCTCTGTTGAATGTTGAACTTATTGGCTTCAAAGTAGCTCTTAACAATCTATGTGAAAAGTCTCATTATCGCTGCATGAGTGGTGAGGTTCAGTTGGAGCTGTCGAGAGTTTGGGCTGGTCTTAAGGTGATTTTGGTCATCTTGAGGGAGTATGTGGAACCTGTGCTAGGTTTCCATTGGATGCCCTTCCTCCTCACAGAGCGTCCCTTCGCCTTCAACCACGAGTACCTTCCATTAAGGTTGTTGTCACCGCAGTTGTTAAGCCACCAGCCGCCTGCCAAAGGGTTAGAACAGGAAACATCAGTTATATCAACACAAATTGGTCTTAACTAAGTGATATTGTCCTCAAAAGTTTTATATTTGAAAAATAAAAACAATGTTTGCAATGTGGGTAATAATTTAGTTTATTGCTGCGGCAGTGTTTCTCGTTAAAGTCTGTACCTGTGTAATTGCGAGCGCAGTTGGGGTTTCGGGAGTTATCGTTATTTCTGTCTCTGGTGGAGAATCTCATGCCAGTGCTGTTGGCCATGACATCAGGCAGGTCCCCTGAGAAGTGGCTGACATGAAGGGTGTAGTCCTTGGAGGGACCTTCCAGTGAGAAGTAGTACTCAGCCCAGTACCTCTCCTCCTTCCAGTCCTCCAGATCAACACGCATGATGTAAACTCCCTGCTGTGCAAGACTGTGGATCTTCTTCAGGCCCAGCCAGAAGTCCTCTGTATGACACATTAATCAGTTTTAATCTGGTTAGTGCATTTCATGCAACTTATTCATTAGAAAATGTGTGTCTGCAGTATCATGTAGTAAAACATCATTTGGCAGGTAGTTGTGAAATAAATTTGCAAATAAAAATCATGGCTGCTTGAGCCATTTTTTTTTTTTTTAATGCAACATGACTGCACCTGTGCTGCAGGGAAAGCTGCCAAACAGGCGGTGTACTCAGACAATACAGGATGTCACTTTGCCAGTTCAGGGCTGATACTCAGCAATTACCATTTCCCGTGACGGTGGCTGTAGGAAGTACTTAACAATGCCCTCCTTCCTCAAAGGGTCAGATTAATATGGTAGTAAAAAGCCAGAAAGTACTAATTTCCAGCTTGTAAGGATTTCCTGGTTCTGTTTGTCCTTTGTATTGTTGAAGCAGCAAGGTTTTACTAATAATTAATTTATTAATAATAATAATAATAATAATAATAATAATAATAATAATTACTCACAACATGGAGCAACAATTTATTTTTTTGTTGTCAAATTTTAAAGAATGCATATTTATTATAAGTAAAGAATGAAACCTATCAAATTGCATATTGTTTTGACCCCTTCTAAAAACTGCATTTGTTTGGAGGAAGTTAAAAAGAATACAAAGTGTACTCACTTTCCAGATCTCCAAAACCTTTTTCGTACTTTTCCCATGTCTGGTCAAAATCGACTGAGCCATCAACCCTGCGCTGGATGACGGTTGAACCTCCATCTGTAGAAGAAAAGACAAATAGATTTCAAGTTGCGTGACTGTTGTACAAAAAGTTTGCTCAAGGATCAGGAAGCCTCTTTATCATGTGTGATGTGAAGAGGATATCCAGCATATTGACTGGTTCCTGATCCTATCTTGCTTGATAACCTGTTGTTTTTTGCTACTGGTCCATTGATTGGAAACATACATGCGAAAGCCAGTTGCATCCTGTAAATGTCAGTCATGGTATTTTGTTGCTGAAGTCTCACCCACCTGAACCCATTTCGCAGTAAACGTTAAAGGGCTCCGATTGGTTCGGTTTGATAACATAGATTCCTGTGTTCACCTCTCCTTTGTTAAACAGCTCACTGCAGTCGATGGGAAAGTCTGAGACACAATAAAGAAAATCAAAATGAATGCATCCAATTTCAATTCTCCTTTTGAATATTTACTAAAACATTTAGAATAATAATGTTACCATTTGTGTCCAGGACAGTTGAGTTTCCCTTCAGATATTCAAACATATCAGCAGTTGCTTGGTCAGAATTTATTGCCTTCTCAATTGTATCTTGAAAATTGTCAAAGCTGATCTGCAGGAAGAATGCAAAAAACAAAAAAGCACTTCTGAAAAAAAATATTTTCAGTCAACTCCCTTCATAATCTTTCTGAAACAGAATGTGCATAATTCAAAGGTAAAATGCAGTGAACACCCTGTACCTTTTCCTCCAGGTTTTTAATCTTGACTTTCTGGTTGTCGAGCTGATCATGCTGCTCCTGCACAGCTCTCAGAAGATTAGTTATTGTTTTCTCTTGTGCTTCAATCACTTCCTGAAAAACATGACAAAAACATTAGTAATATATTAAACATGTGCGTGTTGCATTTTAAACTGTTAAAAGTAACTTTTCAGAACAGATTTTTGTGCTTCAATCAGTAACATGATGGGAATAGAGTATTTTTTTGTACTTTTTGTAATGAGCAAAGGTACAGTTGCACAATTCTACAGCCCGTGTGCTACACAGATGTTACCACATAAGCTTATCTTGAACCCACTGATCTTTCTACAAAATTTACAGAATAGTTTCAGTGGCGTTTTGGTTGAGTTTATTGAATTCATTCTAGTTGTTCAATATATTTTAACAAACTAACTTCTGGTGCAGTAATACCCACTCTGTGTTTTTTTAAAGGACAAATCTCCACGAGCTGATGTGCTCAGCTGAGAAATTTCAACAGACAGTTGTATCCTCTCACCTTGAGTGTTGTGATTTCAATCAACTGGTCAGCAGGAACCATGGTCTCCGTCAGTCCCTTCAGCTTCTCCTCGAGGCTCCCCACCTTGCTCTGCAGTAGAGTTCGCTCCTGCAGGATGCTGTTGATCTTGGAGTTGATTTCCAGCGACAGGTTCCTGATCTCCTCATTGTTGGTTTTGAGAAAATTGGTGGTCTTCTTGAGCTCCTCCTCCTCCTCCTTGATCTCTGACGTGACCACAGAGAGCTGGTAAAAAGAGCGGTCGAAAATGTTCAGCTTTTGGAAGATGTCATTTATTTGGGCCTTGGTCTTGTGGACAAACTCCCGTAAACTCTGGCCCAGCTGGAGGAGGCCGTTTGCTAGCAGGCGAACGTCGTCCAACATGGCAAAGCGAGACTTTGCCTCAGTTGGGCTCGGTTCTGTGGTCAAGGCCTCGAAAGGCAGGGTGGGGTGCTGTTGTCTGCCTGAGGTTTCCACAGGGATGGCAGCGGTGGAACTGACTAGCACCAGCAACAGGCAAAAAAGCTTCATCATGATTTCTTTCTTCCAGTCCTGGATAGTGGAATATGTTGTTACACTTCTCTCTAGCTTTTCCCTACTTTGTGCACTTCTCTTTTCTCTCCCTCTGCCTATAAGCCAGACTTCCTTGCTCTTAAAATGATGTGAGAGCAGCAGCCTGCCCTGTGTTATATACTGCCCTCTCAGTAGAGGAGGGGGGGATTAGCTGATCATTAAACCCTGCTATGTTTTTAGCTTTGTACCCCACCTCCTCCCAAATCCCCCTCAGGCCCTCCCTCTCTCGAACAAACAAATCACAGCAGTGAGCAAATGACATATATACACCCCCCACCCCCCCTCTTCTCTACTAACCATTTAACCCCAATCCCCGCTCCATACCACACCCTACCCTGCTTTCCATCTGTGGCGCAGCACTTTAGCTGATCAGCAGAAAGCCAACAATGGCCATCGCAGTTTTTGATGGATCGTCAGTCTGATCAATCTCAAACCTTATAACCCTGCACACACTTTGCTCTGATTGATAATGCTGTGTGTAATTAATGCTCCTGGGTTTGATTTAGCATCCTGCTGAATCAGCCTAGCACCAGGCTCTCTTTCTCTCTCTTCTTCTTCTCCTATTGTGTGGGGAGGGGAGTGGGCCTGTCATCTGTGCCAGGGTTGAGCTTCTGGGCATGAATGATGTTGGAGAGTTTGGACAGTGTGTACTCATCATCGTGGTTTTATTGCCCAGTTATACAGGTCTGTGATGCCCTGTGTGATATTTTTTAATGGCACCAGACATGGAGTGGGGAATATATAGTTTACTCGTTAGCTTGCAGCTTTTAAAGAATCATTCCTGTTGTGATATTTAAAAAAATAAATAAATAAAACAATCTTTATGGGAGATTTTGTTTCATGCAGCCTTGCAGTGTAGGTGAAATATGCTGACCTTCAGCCAGAGAGGGGGAAGACTAATCAGTGAAATGACTTGGTGTAGTATTTAATTGGAATATAAATATACATTTGGCACTTTGCACTATATGGTTCTTTATTTCTGGAATATAGCTTATATCTTAATGGTTGTCTGGATTAATATTGGTCCTCATCAATGTAATATTTTGGGAGATTTGTTTCCCCTCTCTTACTTTTTATCAGTCCTGTTAATTGGTGTTGTGTTTTGGCTTGGATTATTGGCAATGTTTGATCCATAAACCAAAGATATTTTTGCTTTTTCACATATCAAAAATAGGTATATTTTTAAAGGTCAGCTAGTCAATCACTTTGTATGTTAGAAGACAAGGTTGTGACATCATTATAAAGGCATTCACATTGTTACACATACCAGAAATTCTTGGCACGTTTGGGCCATTACCACGAGCTGGCTTTGCCTTAAAATGTTAGCACTGTGGTTGTCACAGTGCACCTTAAAATACCACACAGGCATCTTAATGAGCTCACTCTTGTAATTTGTGGTTAGAGGAATACCTCAGTAATAGAGGAAGGCTGTATTTTCATATGAACAGAACAAACAGAAAAGGGATTTGAAGAAAATGTAGCAGGAATTTGCTATATCAGCATGTACCTCTTAACAATATTCAGTGTACTATATGGTATTCCAGCAGCACGCTGGGTACTGCTGTGGCTGAACAACAAAAGGTGAGAGAATTTGAACCTTACCTGGCCTGCTGCAGCTTTTCTCTATGAAGGCTTTAATATTGCAGTGATTTTTTTTTTTTTTAATGAATAAATTACAAATGTGGCTGTCAAATCCCTCAACAGTCAGTTTAAATGGTGTCAAGTCTTCTGGTGTGTATGTTTTTTGGGAGAATGGTAGGGATTTTTAATTTAATTAGGTTTTAATATTGCTTTTTGTAACTAGACTGATTATTATTATTATTATTAGTTTTATTTTTATGCGTATTTTTTAAAATGTATAATTGTGTACACTAACTGCCTCTTGGCACGTGGGTGAGAGGATTGGTGAGTCAGTATTCTTCTTTAGGACATAGGACCTGAAGTACCTGTGTGGACAACTTTATCATGATTCATTGGGATGGGAACTTTGTTTTTAAGTAGGAAATGTCTGTACTTTAATGTATTTAAACAGATTTGATTATGTATTTTTAACTTCTTGGCAGTGTTTTTTTTTTGTTGTTGTTGTTTTAGAAGGATAAGTTTAGACATACTCTCCACAATGCAGTGATCAAAGGTTTTCCAAATAGGGTTGAATCTAGAAGAAATGGACTTGATTGAAGATGTTTTGAAGAAGCTTCTTCAGCCTCTTCAGGGAATTTTAACAAGCTTTAAAGACCTGGATGACTGAGAAATTTTAGACATCTTTGATCCAATATTATCTTCATCTCTTAGCTTTTCTCACAGAAAACTCGAACTTAAACAGAAACTCCATATTTGCCATCATATTGATTTTGGGGAATATGAAAAATCTGTATAAACCACAGACTGCGCTTTCTATTGGAATTAATGTCTGGGGCTGGTGTAATATAATCCTGTGCTGCTAGATCAAGTGCCACTTAATAATGTACTAAATTAAACATACAGGCTCAGTGCAGTGATGGATCTAATATGAAGACCCACTTTATGTTTACAATGAAAAATTTCAAATTAACAGTCTGTAAAATCTTGTCTGCTGATAATATATATAAAGAACTAATCATAAGAAGTTGAAGCATAAGAAAACTTTTTATAGAAATGGTGAGTCGGCTTGCTTTGAAGTTATGTCATTTTTTTCTATTGTCATTTCATTGAAAGTCCACCCTTTGTTACCACTATTTTCATTTTCTGCTTGCAGTAACTGCAGTTAATAACTTTTTTGACCTGGTTGTGTGTTGGTGTGAAACTAAACCTCCTCATTCACACTTGGTCATCCCTGATGTTTTCCCCTCATGTAGGTTTTCAGCCCAAAATAGTGAATGTGCACAACCTCCATCTGCAAGTGTGTGTGAGAGCTGCAGAGTTTGCAGTGTAAAGTTTGTCTTAACATGTGTACTGATTAACCTAAGTTTAATCTGATGAGGTCAGCTAACCAATCGGTGATGTTTCCGTTTGTGCATATATGGGTATTTCAGCTTTGCCTCAGCAAAGTTGTCTTGGGGTCTATTTCAGTTCAAATTCAGCAGCCTGCTTCAAAGCAGGCGGCACAATTGTCAGGACACACTAGATGGAGGTTAACAAAAGAGGCAAATAAGCAAAAGTCTAATCACTGGATGAAGATTCCCACGCTCACTCGTCAGTTGTGGTTCCAGCTGTGGTCTCTTTGGGGCAGTCCCCCACAGAATCGACTACGTCATTGTGGTTTGTGAGCAGATCCTAGGTTACTTTGCACTTCCTATTCTCGGTTCTTCTCCCTTTTCCCAACTGTGTGTTAACCAGTGTTTTTGACAGTACAATTATTTCTCCTGGACACAATGACCAGGACTATTTTAGTCAGGTTTGTTCCTAATGTTGTAGAGAGATTCATCTTGTAAATCAAAAATATAAAGCATTCATCATCAAAAATGGTGATTATCATGAGCAAAAAATATTCTAATTGCGCGGCAAAGCAGCCAATGTCTCAGGGGTCTGTCCAGATTCACTGGGTGTCTATAGGTTTTGGGCACTAATTAACTGTAGGAGAACTTTCAATACCAAGTATCAGTATTAGCTAATCTTGTGGTATTCTCTGCAGAGGGACCATTTGCACTCATGGTACAAATATCCCCCCAAAAAATGGTCTTTTAGCAAATTGCCAAATTGGACCCAAACATGATTTTTTTGTTTCTTTTTTTTTGGTCCAGTAAATTCCCAACAGTTTTATCTACCTATAGTTTAATTTCTCCTGTTTCCTGTCTCCTTATATCCATTCTGAAAATGGTTTGAAGTTTCACTTCCTATTGGTACTGACAGGCCAAGCCTCCCATATTAACCAATGAGAGTATGGTTTACCTACCACAGGGGCCATGCCCCTTTGATTGATCAGTTCAGAGAATCTGATGTAACTAGGTCAAGCACTCTCAAACATAGTTGGCTTGGATATCAGAGGTCATTGATCACCTATTGGAAAGACATGTTCATTGTTATCAGGGTATTTTTAAACATCTAATGAGTTTCTACTCTATATTATTTCACTGGAAACCATCAAACAAGACACATAGTAGTGTTTTAATCCATTGTAATGAAAAATCCATAAAAAAAAAAAAATAAAAAAAAAAAATTAATAAATCCTTCACCTGAGAAGCAGTGTAATACGTGGGTAAAAATTCAGATTTACCTTGTGGTGTGTTCAGAAAAAGGTCTTATCATAAATGTAATACAGGATATTTTGCTTAAGATTACATTTTCTCTTGTACTGGTTTTTGTCTTTGGTGCAGTTTGACGTGACTCCTGATGTGCCTCGTTTTCTCTTTTTTGTGTCTTTGTACATCTATGCATGGTTTTCAGGAACCTGCTGTACGTGAACCCTCAGAGTCTTAACTTTGCTAACCGCCAAGGCTCTGCTCGCAACATCACAGTAAAAGTGCAATTTATGAATGGAGAGGATCCAAACAATGCAATGCCGGTATGTCATGATATTCTAAAAAACCACCACAATTTATTGTTTCTAAACTGATCTCACTGTAGTCAACCACACCATACATGTGCTATCCTAGCCGTATGCGAAATTATGTAGGCAACTTTTACCATTTGATGTTTTACGCTGGTCAGTGTAATTGTAGCAATATCATCGTAATACTACCTCTACCTCTGCTTTTTGTTCCCCTAGGTGATATTTGGGAAGTCAAGCTGTGCAGATTTCTATAAAGAGGCATACACTGCAGTTGTGTACCATAACAGGTAAGTGCAATTGGTTTCTGAAGTACAGTGTGTTGAGCTTTCAGGGTGTCCATAGCAGCACCATGAATGTGAGGTTAGATTCAAATACTTTAGCTGTTGTTGAACAGCAGCATAATATGTACTGTGCTTCCACTGACCTCCGTTTGGTGCCATTATTTTAGGAAAAGTTTCTTCTATCGCCGATGACTCTCAATGTTATTACCACTTTTAGTTTTTTCTTTTTTAATGACATCCACTGGTTTGCCATTGGTCACCTAGAGGTCACACCGTCATGGCTAAAATAAATCAACCTAAAAATTAATAATGCACCATTAAAACTAGCAAAATCTTGCTAGTTTTGTGTAAGTGTAAGAATTGGTTGTAGGTAGGAGTCAACACAGTCTCCATTTAACTTCTTTAAGGAACATATCGACTGGAAAGACCCAGAAAAATGTGTGTCTGTGTGTTAAGATGTGTTTCGTAAATCTAAAAAAGTTTTTTTTGTGGTTGTATCTGCTTTTTGCATTGATGTTATATACCCAGCTAATTCCCCATTATATTTTCCTCTGTAATCCATATTACTCGTGGTGCTGTTCTTTACACAGAACTTTTCCCGCTCTGATCTGAACAAAATGTTTTTTCCCATAACGAATGAGGAGCCCTTCTATGACCCTTTTAGTAGTTTTTGGTCAATTCCATTCTTGAGGCGCAGTCCTAGTGGAAATGTTGATTGGCCTGTTGTAGTTGTGGATTGTTTGTTTGCCCAAGCAGTGACCCACAGAGAACGTTTCCTCCTGTGGGAGCTTAAAGAATTCAGCTGAAGAGAATAATGATGTGTTATATAATCACTTTCTTTTTAGATAACTTTACTTCCACTATGAACCCCTGCTCTGCTTTGAGACACAGATTTCTAAGTCATAATTGGTTGGACAAAAACAGTATTTTTGGAGATCTAGGTTGATTTACATATATTCTCTTGCAGGGTTGGAAATGTACTTATATGAAGCTCTGAAGCTAGTATGTAAGCCCATCTAGCCAATTTATTAAAACACTGAGCGGTCCATTTTCCTTAGCTTCCAGAATGAGTTCTATAAAGGTCTTCTGGGAAAGCAAATGGAGAACCCTATGGAGATTTATGACTGGCTTGTCCATTCAAAAATGTATACTCCAGAGTAATGAAGCATTGCTGAGTGCAGAGCAGGCAAGCACTAGAAAAATCATAGACTGTATAGAGAAATAGGAAAAAGCAATTGTAACGTCACCCATTGGTTTGTGGACTTTTGAAGCCCGGAGATCAGCTTTGGAGATCAACTTTGAACATCGCCATGTTGGTTCTTTGGATCCACAAGTGACCATATTTGTATATGACAGAAGGAATGAGGACCTGAGGTCACTGTCCAATGTGTATGAGACTCCACTTCAGTGCTACTCTTTTTGGAATCAAGCTAACCATGCCCCTGAATCTGTCTCTTTTTGAAGCCTGATATCTGTTACGATTTTTTTTGGGCCATTGGCCATTGGCCATTTTTTCCACATTGGTTTGTTTTTTGAACCCACTTGCTTCATCCATTTCTATAAACATTCTATGGATGCAAGTAAAGACTTTATATGCAGAAGTACTGACTTGTTTTCCATCAACAGAGGCTGTGGTTACACAGTGTGTTCGGACAGCAGCAGATCCATAGTCACTGTGGATATAATTAGAGCCATTAGGAAAGTATAATGAAATCGAGATGTCAGCCTGAACACTATGACTTAACATGACTGTGAAGTTTGCAACTAGATCTGGTTTATTTATCTATTATCTATCAATATGTTTAATATGAAGCAGTTTGTAACACTGTTTTTATATTACTGTTACCAATTGTTGCAGGTCCCCTGACTTTCATGATGAGGTCAAGATCAAGCTGCCTGCCTCTCTGTCCGACCACCACCACATTCTCTTTACCTTTTACCACGTCAGCTGCCAGCAGAAGCAGAACACACCACTGGAGACCCCAGTGGGATACACGGTAAGGGAAACTTGGACAACACAAGTTATAGCGGTCATCCTGTATAATGGGATGCAGGTCACTTCAGGCATGCATGCAATTGCCAACAAATGCGTACGCTTGATATTTTGTGTTTTAGTTTAGCTGAGTGTATGTATTTACACTTTTAACATACAAGAAAAAAAATTATATATGTAATTCAAAGGGGAAAAAAATGTGAATGAGTTGCCAAAAACCCTCCAGGGGACCTCCCAAGTGGTGTTCTCCTAACAAAATATTATAAGAAAATAATAGTAAATTGGACAATTAGATGAAGACATGCTTGTACTTTACAGCAGTACATCCTATTTACATCAACTTTTATATCTCAAGATGTAACAGTCAGTGATTAGTAATACACAATCTGAATACAAGTAGAAGATGTGGCAGTGAATTTCAAATATATATTTTAAGGAATAATATGCTTTTTGTCCTCTGTACTTTTTTTTCTTCTCCAGTGGATCCCCATGTTGCAGAATGGCCGCCTGAGAACAGGACACTTCTGTCTGCCTGTATCTCTCGAAAAACCACCGCAGTCCTACTCTGTTCTCTCCCCAGATGTAAGTTACAGTCTGTGAAGGTATAAAATAAAGAGTGAAAGAAGTATGACATGTAAAAGTAATCAAAAGACACAAGAGTTTTCACTCACTAGTGCTTCATATATGGAATGAAACTGGTGTGATACTATAATAAACAAAAACATAAAAGTTTCTTGAAAAAACAAAAATACTAGTTACTTCATTTTCCTTTGAGAAATCTTTAAACCTTATAATTTATAAACAGAACACATATCTTTCCTGGTCCTTCTGTTTTACTGTTAGTGTGTATTTTGCCAGTGCAGTCCAGATTTACTTGGTTATTATTGTACTTCAGGTTCCTCTCCCGGGAATGAAGTGGGTGGACAACCATCGAGGAGTATTCAATGTGGAAGTGGTGGCTGTTTCAACCATCCACACTCAGGTAATATACTGTAGCTTCACAGTAGCAAACAGTGTTTTGTGGATTTTTCAGACATAACCTCCCATCTGCTATACTCTTCCACCTTTTTTGTTTTGATCTTTGTACATATTAGAATTGAACTAAATTATATTACTGAGATACTCTTGCTTTTCCAAATGAAGAACAGCTGTATTGTAATATTAGTTGCTGAGAGTCCCACAGGTAATATTTAGAAATTTCTAATTAAAGTTAGAAGAAACAGCCGTGCAGTGTTTTCACATTTAGGCAGTAATTCCTTTGGAGCCCCAGTTCATTAGTGGGTGACTCTTACCTTGCCTGTAATTTACTGAGGTCCACTCCATCTCTGTGTCGACTGTGGTGTGGAGGGCTTGACTGTGGTTCCTGGGAGCCTAACTGGGACTAATGTGTTCATAAATCACTGCTCCTGGCACAGATTAGACTGGCTGGATTCTCCTGTGTTCTTGTGGTAATGTTCGTTTTGCGGTTTTTACTCAGTGAGCCAACTTGCAGGCTTAGAGACGAGTACAGCCAAGTAGATCCACGCTTACTTTTGTTTGCTGACTTCTTTCCACCTTTTTCTATTTCGCCTCTTGCTACCTTTAACAAAACTGTGTGCTTTTTTTTTTTTTTTTTTTTAAAGCTTGGTCACTTTTTTCTCTCTATTCATCTTTGTCAAATTTCTCTGTTCTCTGTTCTTTTACCATCCATCTCTTTGTGTATACCCTCTTTCTGCATTGTCTTGCCAACATTTGTTTTGCCAAGAATTTTCTCACTCTCTCTTCTCCTTTTCACTCCCACTCCTCCGACTCTTCCTCTCCAGGATCAGTATCTAGATAAGTTCTTTGCCTTGGTACATGCCCTGGATGAGCACATGTTCCCAGTCAGGATAGGAGACATGCGCATCATGGAGAACAACCTGGAGGCCGAGCTGAAGTCCAGCATCGCTGCACTCAACTCATCCCAGCTGGAGCCAGTGGTTCGATTCCTTCACCTTCTGCTCGACAAGTTGGTGTTGCTTGTAGTGCGGCCGCCAGTCATTGCTGGACAGATAGGTAGGGTACTGAATTGCACTAAGTGAAAGTGAAAGAAAATACTTTATGGTAATCTTATAGCAGCATGGAAGTAAAGTTAAGCATGCAAAGTCCAGTTAGTCTTCAAGTCGGCTCTCTAAAGCTGTGGATCTGAGTTTTGCAATGCACAGTCCACAGTTCAATGCATCTATTCACTTTAACAGTGCCCACTGTGGCTGTATCACTGAATACTCTTCTGTGTGTGTGTGTGTGTTTAGTGAATCTGGGCCAAGCGTCCTTCGAGGTCATGGCATCCATTGTGAACCGGCTTCATAAGTACCTGGACACCAGCCAGGACATGCACGGCCGCAACAGCCTGCTGTCCTCTTACATCCACTATGTCTTCCGATTACCCAGCACCGACCCCAACTCACCATCACCAGGTATTTTTTTCCTTTTACAATCAATGCATTTAAATCTCCTCACTTTTTATTTTTTATCCTGTATCTGTTTTTCTGTTTTCTCCTTTTAAGTTCACCTCATCCACCCCCCTCCCTCTCCGGCTCATGCTCACTGGGTGTCTATAACCAAACCTGCTTGCCATAATTTTTACTTCTTGTATTTCTTTTTATCTTTTGCTGTTTTTTTTCTTTCTCCCACATCAATTTTGTCTTCTGCCTGCCAAACACACAGACCCCAACTCATCCTCAACAGGTAGATATGGTCCACTACAGTATGTCTTAATCTGTGTGCAGTTGTTTACCCTTTGAATAAAAATAGCTCTTTGGCAGAGCATTTCATGTGTGGTCGTTTGTATTTGTTTTTGTTTTGCGCTTTTTCCATTTTAGTTCATAAACCATCCACTGCTTCGTTGGTTGCTTGATGAAAGTGTAAACATCTATGAATAAATATATTTTTAAGCTACTTTCAGCCTTTGGGTTCACCGCCATATGGTTAAATGCAGTGGCACCACCCATCACATTTGTTTGTGTGTTGTCCCAGGCCCTGGAGGGTTGGGAGGCTCGGTTCACTATGCCACCATGGCTCGCTCAGCTGTTCGGCCAGCCAGCCTCAACCTCAACCGCTCCCGTAGCCTTAGCAACAGCAACCCCGACATCTCCGGTACCCCCACCTCTCCTGACGATGAGGTCCGCTCTATTATCGGCAGCAAGGTAAGGTCATCAAACTGTGTTTTGTGAACATGAATATATATTTTTTTGTGTGCTATTAGAGTTCAGTCAATTATTTGCTCAAGCTTAAAACAGACAGTCAAACTCAACATGTCACATGTGGTCCTCCTGTGGACAGAACCAGCAGGTCGTGGATATTAATGTTTTTTTGGACACTTCGCCCTGAGCACAAATTGGCTCAGCCACACTGCACGTGGATGTCAGATATCGTAGTTAATAATTTAACACTGCTGTAGTCTAGAAACTCTCATTGATTTGTGATGTATTTTAGACAGACTCATGTACGGTAGTCAGTCTGACTCTGCATTTGTTAACCCACATAAGGCAGAGGCCTCCATGTCCACAGTGACCCAAGGTACTTTTTTTGTAACTGTATAGCCAATCCGTAAACATAAGCTTGGACATCTTATCTCTCTAACCGCCGTAGCAGCAACCTGTCACACACACATGTACACACACCACCGCATGCACAAACAATGCTCAGTGTGTGCAGGTTGTGAAAGGCACACATTGAATTCAGCAGATACTGTCGAGAAGATTCATTAGCATATTGTTTTAGTAGTCATATATCTTTTTAAACACAATAACAGCAGCGAAGTCTTTTCAATCTTTAGTGCCTTGCTTTGTTCCTTTTTTAATTTTATATTGTTTATCTGTGGTCATGTATTTTGTTGTGTATAATTTGTGATTTCCCACTTTGAACATTTCTTTATTTAACCCAAAAAGCACCTGAGTAGTGAGTGAATGATGTAATGTGCCCTTTCTAATGGTCTTGCTGTATTTGTGACCATGATGTGATGGATGCAGCCCCTTTTTTGATGAATGTTCCCTTTGCTGCTAATACTTTACAAACTAAACCTTTCTTCTTTTGTCTCTGAGGGAGGGGGAGATTGTTTTTTACGCAGGGAGAGAGAGAGAGAACCCATGTGCTTTTCTCTTCCGTGGGGTTGATTTGGATTTTTAAACTTACTTACAGCTAACCTTTTTTTGGGTCCTTGGCATCTTCCAGCAGTCCTGACCTCTCAACCTCTTTTAACTTGTCATTATTCCTTCCCTCCTCCTTCCCCCGTGCTGCTCGCTTGTTCCCCTTGCTTCCCGCCTGCCTTGTGTCCTTTGACCCTGGCACCCCTAGGGCTTAGACCGCTCCAACTCGTGGGTGCACACCATGGGCTGTAAGAGTGCCCCCTGGGGATCCAGCCCTGGGTCCGCTCCAGAAACCATGCAGGTGGTTTTATGAATGCCCCGTCCTCCACTTTTACCTCACTACAAAAACAACCTTATTCACACTCAAAGGAATACTGGGATATTTGGGAGTTTTGGTTTATTTGTGTGCTTTGCCAGTTAGAATATAATTGAATACTGAGACAGTCCTTATGTCTTGTTTTTTACTTTGTCATGGTCAACATTTTTTTGTTTTGTTTTGTTTTTTTATTTTATGGTGACTACTTATACTGAGAGATTTCTAAATCCTGCACAATGTGGCTAGTGTAACACAAAGACACGAGACCAAAACTTCAGAATATTACAGTATTCTGGTAAACTCTAAATCACAACCCTCCCATGAATCCCATACATGGGAGTCACAGCCGCCTCCATGACCCTCCTGCTGTCATGTTTAGAGTCTTAGGTGTCACCCCTCCTCGCATCTAACACCTCTCTTTTTCTCAACACTTGCATGAAAAGTAGTCCAGTCTGTTGCAAAGTCAGTTTTCAGACCAGTTAATCATGGCAGCAATTCCTAGGACATTGTTGACCTCCCTTTTCGTTCCATGTCGGGTTTGCTTTCCATTTTGGGTTTACAGTTGTTGTTTTTTTAAACCTAGAACCAAGATTGCCTCTCTCTGTGTTAATGTATTTCACAGAGGATTGTTGTAGAGAAAAAGAGTAGTGTTAGAAATCATCTCCATTAGCAGACTAGTTCTCTTTGCATTTACCTTATTATCATTTATTATCATTTCTTTTTTTTCCCTCCTCTCTGGACTTCCTTCACCTCCCACACTAAAGCTGCATGACTTTCTGCTAACCCTACCACATACCATTCACTTTGTCACTGGAGCATGGTATATCTGTGAGTGTGAATGTGTATCTACATATGTGAAGTCTTCGTCTGCTTCACTTCCCATCTTCATGTGGTGTTACGTCCTCTGTCATTTTAAGTTGTCATGACATGAACCTCCATTCGTTATTAATGTACACAACCAGTAAACAAGATAATATTCATTATTTATGTTGTAATTATCAAATTGCTCATAATACATTACCAGCATTTAACCTGGGATGGAATATTCTTTTAGTAAATATATGTTTTGTATTGTAGCATAGTTTCCCTTTGTGCCATTTTATGTCACTGTTTTCACCTGGAGAGATGCAGAATGATGCATAATTAAGCAATAGCTGCAAAATTATTTGAAAGAAATGAGTCTTGAGTTAGTCTTTGCTCTTTATGCAGCCATTTTGCATTTCGGCCCTCAGGCAATTAAACTTCTGATGCTTTAACTGTTTTACATTTAGAAATGTTCTGGTCCTGTCCTGTGTCTTAATTGTTTTGTGTTTTTCATGTATGAAAAGTTTGTGCAACAGATCACAGAAAGTGTGTAGTGTGCAGGTGTGTGTATGTATGTGTGTGTGTGTGTGTGTGTGTGTGCGTGTGTGGGGATGATTTGACCCAGCACACACACTTGCCTGTGTGCTGAGGAAGAAGGTGCAACCCCACGCTCCCGTTGCTCCTCCACTAACCTTGCTGTCACCGTTCCATTCATCCCACCCATAGGCCATGGAGCGCTGTGGCAATCGCATGTCTTCGCACACTGAGAGCGCCAGTTTCTTGCAAACTTTAACAGGACGGTTGCCCACAAAAAAGGTAGAGCCACTTGCACTGGGGGAGGAGCCAACCCCGCCCACCTCTTTACTCGCCTCCTCACCTGTCTTGTCTGTGGATGTGTGCCTCTGGATTGGTTGATGTTGTATTTGGTTGTCGTGGAGTCTTGTTGAATGCTGTATGTCACTGATCTGCCTCTTGTTCTGAACACGTCGGAGGTTTTCTCGATGTGACGTGAATGTTTGTTGTAGTCTGGCTAACGCTGACGGTGAGCTGCATCCACAAAGTCTGGGAAGTCTTCATGCATTTTGCACCATCCACTCAGATCCAGAAAAATCCAAACACTGTTTCCCTGTAAACTCCCAATGAGATATTGGACTAGAAAATATAAAAATACATGGTTTGTTTTTATTACATTTATTAAAAAGAGTTCATAAAATTGACTGAAATTGAAGAAGTATTTTCACAACATCTGTTTTCTAGCTTTTCCCCTGGAGCTTTCAGCCACATTTCTTCCTCAGTAGATTTTGTTAACTTGATTGTTTATACCAAGCCATTCCAAGATGTCACAATGGATGCTGATACTTACTTAACTACAGAAGTAGAAATAAGCATTTTTCGTAAAACTAAAATGTTTAGTTGACAATGGTTAGCAAAATGTGATTTATTTCCTGTAGGCAGCACTGAAGTCATACATAAATTTTAAATTTGGCTGCCAGTTAGGTTATTGTTTGTTACCATAGATAATAAATAGAAATGGACAATGCAGCCAGGTCTCAAAAATAAGCCCAATGCAGAAGTGAAAAAAGTGCAATACTTCCAATGGCCTCTAGATGCTGGCATTAAAAAAAATCGTCATTTTCAATCATGAAATACTCTTCAATACATTTATTTTCTCATTCTAGTGTCATTAGCTCAACTCAGCTTTTCTTATTAAGGATCTGGTGGTCCATCTGAAAAAAAAATCATCATGAAGTAGATCTTCAAAAAGAGGAACATTAAAGGATGTGGTTAGTTTGATAGTTTGACAGGTCTGGTCTCTAATAAGACCTGCTCTGAACTTGAGTCTCATAAACATTGGACGGTGTCCCTGAGTTCAAGGGTTAGTCCCACCTCCTCACTCCTTCCTTCATATCCACATGTGGTCACTTCTGGCTCCAAACACCCAACATGGCGATATTCAATGCTGATCTCCTGGCTTCAAAACAAACCAATGGGTGACATCACGATAGCTTTGTTCCGTCTTTATAGAGTCGATGATTAATACAGAAAGAAAGAAACAGGTTATGGCTGTTTCTTTATCCTCACTATGTCAACAGGATTACAGAAGACTTGCCAGACTCTGGGAGTCAGTGTGTTAGCCAGATTGTCTTGGATGTTAGTGTTGCATAAAAACACACACCTAAATACACATTATACATTCACACTGTTTTAAAAAAATGAACATTAAATATGTATTGCCATACAAAACCAGAACTTCTCTTTATACATAAAAAAACAGAAAACACACAAATCAGGAATTATAGTTTTGGGATTTTATTTTTCTTGTTTTTAAATGTATTTATTTAGAGTTTTTTAGAGTTGGTAACTTGACTTGTCACACCTAACCTCATGTTGTAATTATTGAAGTTCATTTTCAGTGTTGGGGGCGTGCTGGACTGTATTGTTTTTCATATAGAGAATGGTGGTATTCCTAATCATTGTTCATACTTTGGTTCTCAAAATTAAAACCTGCCACCAGATTTAATACGAGTTCGGGGTAGGAGTGATGATTTTATTTTATTTTTTCACTTACTTAACATACATCTGTAATCAGTTAAGTCTTATTTTACATCCCAACCCCCAGAAGTAAATACATTGTGGAGTCTTCTTTACATGATAATTAACATGTAGATTTAGCTATATGGTCTGTGGGAATGCAGAGGGATATTTTTTCTGATGCCTCACATTATCTCTGTCTGGCTTTGTTGCTTTCTGCTCCCTTCTTCCTTCCCATCCCTCCCTCTCCAACCTCATTTCCAACTCAGCTCTTCCATGAGGAGTTGGCTCTCCAGTGGGTGGTGAGCAGTGGAAGCGTCCGGGAGGGTGCTCTTCAACAGGCCTGGTTTTTCTTTGAACTCATGGTAGGAAATGCATAATAAGAAAGGATTTTCACTGATAGGTCTGTGGAAATACATGACAGTGCCTTATGTTTTATCCCAATGAACACCCTGACCACAGGTGAAGAGCATTATCCACCACCTTTACTTCACTGACCGCTTAGAGTCGCCAAGGAAGAACCGTTTCCCTGAACGCTTCATGGATGACATCACAGCCCTGGTCAGCACCATTGCTGGTGATATTGTGTCTCGCTTCCAGAAGGTAAATAATTCAACTCAACTCAACTTTTTTTTATAAAGCACTTTAAGAGACAGCATGGTCGGCCAAACTGCTGTACACACACATAATTCAATTGAATTTAGTTTCTTCTAATTGTGTTTTTATAACGCCAAATCAATCAAAACACTCTAACATCACAAGGTCAAGGCCTTGCAAGCCATTAAAGTCAGAGTGAGAGCGGGAACCCCCAGCCAATCCCCCCTAGAGCAAGCACTTTGGCAATTGGCGCTTGGCAACTGGGGGAAGAAAAAAACCCCTCTCACAGGAAGAAACCTCCAGCAGACCAGGCTCTGGGGGCTCCGACTGCCACGGCAACATTGGGGGGAGGCAGGGAGAGACAAAAGGATCGGGAAAGAGAGTGGGACAGAAAGAGACAGAATAGACCACAGAGACTGGACATCAAGTCAGGACAGTGGATGGACCAATCAGCCAGACCCCAGAACCACAAAGCTCCATGGATCAGGAAAAGGCAACTCCAGAGGCCTGTAGAGACTTATACAAAGAGGAAAGAGAGGGCAAAGACAGACTACGGGAGAGATAGGACAGGTGTTAAGGTGACCTTAAATAATGACCCACTGTACGACCAATAAACATTTTGAAATTTCAAATTCAGAGCACACAAGTGTTATGTACAGAAATTAGAAAATCTTTTTTTGGGAAGTTAGATTATTTAGGTCTACGTTAGTTATTACAATTTTAAAAGTAGTCATGTAGGTGGGTTTTTGTGGATAATATTCTGCAGCACACAGAGTTTCGAGCTACAAGACATGCCCTTGACTTTACCCTGTGCGTGCTGTACACTTGTGTTTCTCATCCATGCAGGATCTGGAGCTGGTGGAGAGGTTAAACACCAGCCTGGCCTTCTTCCTCAACGACTTGCTGTCAGTCATGGATCGAGGTTTTGTCTTCACCCTAATTAGGGCATACTGGAAACAGGTAAACACAAATATGTATTTTGTATCATGTAGAATAATGCAGTTCACTCAAGATCAATATATCTTAAAAAGAAATCCAACAAAATCTTGATGTTTCAGTAGCTTTTAGACTAGGGAAACAGGAGTGTGCAAATGAAACTATTATTATAGAATTGCTTTTTAAAATAATGCATTTTAAGGTGGGAAAAAATATGTACATCAATGTCGACTGTTTCCTCTCTCTAGGTGTCAACAAAGCTTTACACTCTGCAGAACCCCACCCTGGAGTCTTTGAGGCTCGATTTCTTAAGAATCGTTTCCAGTCATGAACACTACGTCACCCTGAATCTGCCCTGCAGTCTGCTCACCCCGCCCGCCTCGCCATCCCCTTCTGTGTCCTCAGCAACTTCACAGGTCAGACAAAAAGAGACAAAGAGAGAGTTTATGAAGTCTTGTCTCAGATCAGTTACTATGTGATCTTAACATAAAGACACTAAAACTTAGAGTTACAGTGTAACAATTAAAGATGTTTTTCTTGGTTTGAACTGTCCCCCTTCTCCCACAGAGCTCTGGGTTCTCCACACATGTCCAGGACCAGAAGATAGCCAACATGTTTGAGCTGTCTGTCCCCTTCAGAGAGCAGCATTATCTGGCTGGACTTGTGCTGTCTGAACTGTCAGTGATACTGGACCCTGACAATGAGGGGTTAGTATGTTTGTGAATATGTGAAGAGCAAAGTTAATTGTGAGTGTGTTTTAGCATCATCATTATTGGCATGTGGACTTTCAAAACTTCAATCTTCTTCTGTAGGATGTTTGGTCTACATAAGAAAGTGGTGAGCGTCGTTCACAACCTCCTGTCCAGCCATGACTCTGACCCACGCTACGCCGATCCTGAGGTCAAGGCCCGTGTAGCCATGCTTTACCTGCCTCTCATTGGCATCGTCATGGAAACACTACCACAGCTTCATGACTTTACAGGTACTATTTTTAGCCTGAAGTAGTTTATGCTTTTTTTGTTTGTTTGCTAAAGATGTATAGCAGAAGTATTTATTTGTTAATTAAGTACTTGTTAATGAGCAAGTAGAGATTTTTGGAGTCTTTATCTTTTTATCTTTTGTCTCTGTCTCTGCACAGTCAGCAAGACTCTTATGAGTATTTGCTTAAATTAACTAAAAGCGCAACTGAGCCTTGTGTAAAATTGCAACAGATGAGCATTTTTGCCGACTGTTTCCTTGAGTAAAAATAATTTTAGCTTTTCAAACAGATGCAATTGCAGAATTATATTGTGACCTGTAATAGCACATCTCTTTTGATATGTTATCAGTTGACCTGCAAAGGATATTGACCGCTAACATAATGTACCAGCTAATCTCTAAACACAGTTCATCCCTGTCACAATTCTTCTACTCTTTTAACCCCCTACCCCGGTGAACCTGTTATCCCATCATTAGTATATCCACAGTTTGTATTTATGAAAAACAGCTGTACTTCTTTGCATCCATTGTTTGCGTGGAGATTTTTAATTTCTACAACATACTAAATCACTTCTGTTTTAAAATCTTCTTCCTGTATCATCCCAAGTTCAATTTCTTGATTTTTTTATTCATTTATTTTTTTTAATTCTTTATTTGTTTGTTTCTAGAGTCCCATAACCAATGGGGTCGGCCCGGCGGTCCCCAGGGTGCAGCGGTGGGCAGCAGTGGAGAAGAAACAGAAGGAGAGGGTAACAGCATGATCAGTCAGACTGTCGCCATGGCAATAGCAGGCACCTCCACCGCTTCTCCAATGTCCCGGCCGAGCAGCTTCTTGCTCAACTCGCAGGTAATTTTCTGTTGGAGCGGAGCTGCAGGACACGGTGACTGTGTGAAATGTCTCGCTGTTGTATACGACGACCTCCCCGTGACTCCTCCTGCTTCATCCGTCCAGGCGAGTCGTCAGCACGGAAGCTTCTCGGCAGAGTCCAGTCGCAGTCTGCTGATCTGTCTGCTGTGGGTGCTGAAGAACGCCGATGAGCTGGTGTTACAGAAGTGGTTCACAGACCTGTCGGTGTCCCAGCTTAACCGCCTGCTGGATCTCCTCTACCTCTGTGTCTCCTGCTTTGAGTACAAGGTAACATCGACAGTGAATACACTTTACTGACAAGTTGAACCACATTGACCCCTATATATCTGTCATTAGCACACAGAGAACATGATGAGGATATGCTTTGGCTCCTGTGGAGATAATCCAAGCAGACAACTTGCTATTTACATCTATCTATCTATACAACATCTATTTCTTTCTGTGAATTCAAGCACTCTCTGCTGTACTCTGTTTTTGCTGTTTGCTCTTCTGTGCTTGCACGTTTGCTTCTATACTACCACTAACACTGCTTCGCTCGCTGGGTGCCGTGCTGCAAATAACTTCCCCGCTGTGTGTTCTCTGTCCATCCACTCATCCTCTGCCTCATGGAAACAAGGCCCATGTTGTGTTCACCATGCAGGGGAAGAAGGCGTTTGAACGCATGAACAGCCTAACCTTTAAGAAGTCCAAAGATATGAAGGCCAAGCTGGAGGAAGCCATACTGGGAAGCATCGGGGCCAGACAGGAAATGGTGCGGCGCAGCCGGGGACAGCTCGGTGGGTGCACACATTGTGGCACATGCTCAGACATCCGCAGCTCAAGGCCTATATGAACAAGCATGAACAGAAATACAAACAAAAACTGACTTTGTCCTACTTTGCAATCTGCACACAACACAACACACATGCATACAACTGCTCTTTTTGATATCTTCGCTACAGCCGGAGTCAGTCACGTTTTTCTGTTTACTCATGCTTTCTTTCATCATCATTTAAAAAAAAGTAAATAATGTTTCTCCATCATCTAGAGCGGAGTCCATCTGGCAGTGCTTTTGGCAGCCAGGAGAACCTTCGGTGGAGGAAGGACATGACCCACTGGAGACAAAACAGTGAAAAGATGGACAAGTAAGCCCTTTCTGAGTCTTGTGTTCACTTTCATAATTCTTGTTTTCACCACAGAAAAAAATGTTACACATACTCCCAAATCACCTGAACAGATTTTTCTTATGAGATAGTGTTTTAACACCTGCACAAGTCAGGTCTCTGTCCAAATGTGTTTCATATTTCCAGAATACTGGCAGAAGAAAATGCTAATGAATGTGCATTTCAGTTCACTTTATGTAAATGTAGAGAAGTCGAGTGCATCGAACAGCTGGTGCTAATTCACAGATCTGGTGCCATTAAACCACATCAGCAAAAGAGCGATGTAATTAAACGAGTACCAGTCAAACCTAAGACAGTGGAAAACCATGTAGGAACCATGGTTATTCATGCTGCTATTTTTAGACAAATGAGTCAATAAGTCTTTAATCTTCATGTGCATCATTTATTGGCTGAGTCATAAACCTTTCAACCTCAGCCCTGCATAAAAAATCTTTTAACCTGAATCTAGAATTTAGTCTGATTTTTGGGGTTTGGCTATCAGTAGCACCAGAGGAGCTCAAGCACATACCAGTATAGTATATATTTTGATCAACTGTAAAATGAAAGTTTAAACTGATCCACCTGTAATGCTTTTCACAGGACAATCTTTAACTAGAAATGCATGTCCATCACAAACTCATTGTTCATTGTTATTTTCGTGGATTTACAAAAGAACAGAACAAGATTTCTTTAAAGAACGACTCTGAGAACACGTCACTATCTATTATCAGAGGGTGACATGAATGTAATTCTGATTTTAGTTTAGTATTTAGTTTTTTTCTGTTCTTTTGTAAATTTTGTTCCAGCATTTGTTTTCTGTTAATTTCCATTTGTTCTCTCATGTCACTGTGTGTTTATGTAGGAGTCACAGATCAGTCAGGTATTGTATTGTCCACATCTGCTGTGTGCTCCCCTCTCTCTGCTGTAGTACCTCTTTTAAGGTGTGCTGTCATGCATGTGAAAGGTCAGACATTTGACATGGACACAAAATATAGTTAATATTTTGTATTTGGGTCTGACCTGGTGAATCTGGCTTAATGGGAAATTGAAAATAATTATTACATCCATCGTAACTAATTTTTTTAACTCTAAATAATTAAATTGAGCTTGTTGATACATGTTTGTTCCGTAGCCACTGATGCGCGATCAGTGATGCGTTGCCATCCATTTCCTCCATCTTAACTTTTTAAGTTCACACATGCACATCAGTGTACCAACAGAGACCCCCTCCCCACCCCCGATCCTGGTCCCTCGAAATCCCCCCGTCCCATCGGTCCCTCTGTCCCGGTAACAGCATATGTCTTGGGGTTGGTAGTGGTTGCAGTGGGTCTGTTTTGCTTTTTAACCAGTGTGCTTTTTGTTTTGGGGCTCTGACTCGTGTGTCTTCCTGATTGCTGCTGCAGCAAAAAAAACAACAACAAATGTAGCATTAGTTTAGCGATTATTTGATCATTTTTTTAAAACTATAAAATTAATTTGCTTCACAACTAAAAACCAGTCCTGGTATAGTGTCATTTGTTCTAACATAAATGTTTTTGGACTTGTAGATCTACAGCATATATCTAGTGTCCCATCTGTAGACCAGAAAGTGATTACTTAGCTCTTTATTTCCAAACTTGTTAACTGCCTGTACCTCATTGAATCGGCATCTATTGTTGCTGTGTGAAATTTTAAAAAGTTAGGATCCATACAAGTTAATAAATGTCTTTCAGTTCAATATTGGGTTATGACAAACAGCTGTAACGGACTGTCATGACAAGTTAAATTAAAGGTTATGACCCTTTTCCTTCTCAAAACTCCTAGATTGTTTATGATTACGTGCATAGGCTGGAATGTGGGGATTGGAAGTTCATGAAACCTTCAGGGCCACATCATCAACATCACAATATGGGAGTAAATATTGTGACATTGCTTTCTGGGTTCTTGATTTGTATTTTTTTTTAGGACAAGAGCAGAGCTGGAACATGAAGCCCTTATTGATGGTAACCTCGCGACGGAGGCCAACCTAATTATTCTTGATACTTTGGAGATCATCGTGCAGGTATGCTAACATATATAAGCACAATCACATGAATACACAGTTAGTATTCATGAACCCAGACATGCACATCTAAACTTGCCTTTAGACTCATTCTGCTGTTTGACACCCGTAACGATTGCACATGTGTCCCTCTCCATCCAGACTGTATCAGTGACAGAGTCCAAAGAGAGTATCCTGGGTGGGGTGTTGAAGGTACTGCTCCACAGCATGGCCTGCAACCAGAGCGCCCTCTACCTGCAGCACTGTTTCGCCACACAGAGGGCCATTGTGTCTAAGGTAATACTACTGGACTAGAAGAACATATTGAGTGTGCTTAATTTCATCTGTTTGTTACCATTTCTTCTGTGATTACGTGTGTGATTTATCAGTTTGTGTGTTTCTTTCTGTCCGAGTAGTTTCCTGAGCTGCTGTTTGAGGAGGAGACAGAGCAGTGTGCTGATCTGTGTTTGCGACTGCTGAGGAGCTGCAGCAGTAGCATAAGTACCATCAGAGCCCACGCCAGCGCCTCCCTCTACCTCCTCATGAGGCAAAATTTTGAGATCGGCAATGTAAGTATGACTATAGAAAGTCAACACACCAAAATGTTGCTGATTGGATAACAGCAATTTTCTTGGAAACTTTCTTCTGGATAGGAGCTTTCATACTAGCACTGCTGTTATAATTAGATAAGTTAACATCAAGAAAATACCACTATTTGATGGTGTATATATATTTTTTTGCACACTTTCTTCTCTTTGTACTTCTAGAACTTTGCAAGAGTGAAGATGCAGGTGACCATGTCTCTCTCCTCGCTGGTGGGAACCTCTCAGAATTTTAATGAGGAGTTCCTCCGTCGTTCTCTTAAGACCATCCTTACCTATGCAGAGGAGGACCTGGAACTAAGGGAGACCACATTCCCAGACCAGGTACTGATTTATCCATGACATTGTTTGTTGTCCATCGCTGCACCAGAATCCACAATTGCCATTTATTTATTTTTTTTCAGGTTTGATGTGTTGATTACTTCAGGTTTTTTGCTTTATAATCCGTTACTCTAAAATACTGGAAAGCAACGTTTTCCCTGTTTTTACTTTTAGGTTCAGGACCTTGTCTTTAATCTGCACATGATCCTATCTGACACAGTGAAGATGAAGGAGCATCAGGAAGATCCTGAGATGTTGATAGATCTCATGTACAGGTAGAGAACGTGCAATCAAACAGCAGCTCCTTTTGAACACTTACTCTATCATTTCTACACTGTCATCATCATCATCATCTGTTTGTCTGTGGTTTGTCTGTGTGATCACATTTGTGTCCACCTCTAGGATTGCAAAGGGCTACCAGACGTCTCCAGACCTGCGGTTGACGTGGCTGCAGAACATGGCAGGAAAACACTCAGAGAGGAACAACCACGCCGAGGCTGCTCAGTGTCTGGTGCACAGCGCTGCCTTAGTAGCAGAATACCTGAGCATGCTTGAGGACCGCAAGTATCTACCTGTGGGCTGTGTCACCTTCCAGGTGAGGACAGTTGGGAGTATATATGTTTGTCCACATGCCTGTCTTCTGGAGTAATTACCACAACCATCTGCTAATGTTTTTGTCATGTTTTTGTGCTTCAGAATATTTCTTCAAACGTGCTGGAGGAGTCTGCGGTGTCTGATGATGTGGTGTCACCAGATGAGGAGGGCATCTGCTCAGGGAAATACTTCACTGAGATCGGTCTCGTGGGCCTCCTGGAGCAGGCTGCTGCCTCTTTCTCCATGGTGAGAGATGCCTCGTTAGGTTAGATGGATGGACGTTTACACTGATGGTGCCAAGACTTTCTCATCAAACAAATAAATGTACAATGCAAAGGAACCATGCAGGCAATACTTAGAGGACCAGGCACCTTCAAAGGTTGTGTTTTGCACTCCACCGATATTTGCGTTGCTCTGTCTTTTTTTAGGCCGGTATGTACGAGGCTGTGAATGAAGTGTACAAGGTCCTGATCCCGATCCATGAAGCAAACAGGGACGCTAAGAAGTTAGCCACCATTCATGGTAAACTGCAGGAAGCCTTTGGCAAAATTGTTCATCAGGTAAATACACACACACACACTCCCTCTTCCTCAGGAGGCTGCAGTAGGAGTTGCCATGTTTGTTGACTGAATTTACACAAAGAGCTAAAAAGAAAATTTTTATTTTATATCTCAGTGGGGCCAGAAGATCACATCTGGGTTCCTGAAGTTTTTCTCTATTTGTTCTTGTGTAAATTCAGTAAAACTTGTGTTGAATGTCATATCTGGGCAGCATGTTTCAAGATCAGCACTCACCACAGAGCTTCACTATCACAGCCAAGTGAACTTTTGTGCACTTTGATCACACACATTAACTGTCACATTAATGATGCAGTGTAGAGGGTTATATTAACAAGGTCAAAGGAGCAGAACTTGTCATTGGCACTGCACCACCTCAGATTAAATTGCATTAATCTCAGTCCTGACATGAGCAACATCACCAATTAGGAAAAATTCTGGAGCTCTAGCTATGTTACCTTCACACAGACTCACAAATGTGCACGATGTTATTATTTGGCATTTTATTTTTTAGTATATTTGTTTATTTATATGTTGTCTGATACCTGGCATGCATTTCTTTTCTTTTTTCTTTTTTTACTGGTGATGTATTACATTAAGGATGCATGAGATGTGGGAAAGAGATTCCCAGTTGTGATTTTTGGTAAAGGCCGGTTGTGTGACTTACAATGACGATGTCGGGTCACAGTGTGGACACGGTTACAGTCGACTGGTGTGCAGAGCAGCTGCTTTCACAACACTGACAAATATGATCATTAAGTTGAAATGTTCAGCTGCTCTGTTCTCCAGCTCGACCACAACCTGGGTTAGTTTCAAAGCGTTCATTGTTGTTGTGACATCATGTGCGTGTGTGTGACACTCAGTGTGTGTGTGATGGGGTGTATGCGCCTTGTCGTTCACATGTCCTGTATTCTCTTTGTTACACAGAGTACTGGCTGGGAGGTAGGTGGCTAAACAGTTCCTGCTTGGCCCTGCTCATGTTGTTTATCTTTTCATATATTTATTTACTCTCATCTTTTTGTTTGCTAGCTGTGGGCATCCTGTTGCTCTCTTTGCTTTGTTACATACATCCAATCCATTAACATCTGCAGACAATGTCAACTGTCTGCCCCCTGCTGGGGACACTCGCTGTGAAAGCAGCAGCACCCTCACCGTTTTCCTCTCTCCTCCCTCCTCTAACTGTGCAGGAGGAACCTGTGTGTTTTTGTTTTCTTTTTGTTTTTTTTTTTGGTTTGTTTTTTTAAATGTGACAGTGTTGACAGGCTGTGCATGGGAGCCACGGTGTATGACACTAATGACAAAAGTCTCAGTGAATGCATCACCTGCACAATCCGCACCTTTCCCGTCCTCATCTTCTGTCTGTCCGCTGGTGTCAGTCAGCACACACTCATCCACCGGCACCGTCTGCTGTCACACTTCATCTCATCTCATCTCCAACCACAGGGCTCGATTTCAGTGCACTGTTTTGACATGAAGGGGATCTGTTAGCCTTCCTGCTCTAGCCGTGGGTCATTCTTGCCACACACAATTAAATGAGCCTTTTTAAAACACAGGGTGTTGCCAACTTTGGGTCGAAGCTGGAACCAAAATTCCCAAGGCATTCAGAGTTTTTTTCCAAGAGGGTTCAACTCACAGTAATCTCCCGATTACTTGATTTATCCCTTTTGATTTTGATCAGTTGTTATTCTCGCCCTTTCTTTTAATAGTTTAAACTAAATCGACCCCTGATTTATTTTTTCATCCATTCTGTTCTTTTGTTAACAGTATTAACCTTTAAGTTCTCTCATGGTTTGTTGCATGAATCGGACAGAGAGCACTCACTGCTCCTTTTTTGGAAATGCACTGAGAGTGCATGGTGTGTTTTTCTGACGGTTGTGGATCTTTATTTTCTCTCTTTGTCTTTTCTTTTTTGTCCGTCACCGTCTGCCTTTGCATGGTCTGGATCCTCCACAATGAGTTAATGTTCTTTCTTAAAATCAGTGGAGATGTTTTTGCTGTTGTGTGTTAGTTTGTGTTGCTTTTGAAATAATCTGGAGGAACCAAATCCTGATTAAAATTTGTTCTGTTTTCTCCTTTTTGATTTCCCCGGTTGCCGACCCTTCCCTCCCACTTTACTTAATTGTGTCTTGTGGTAAGTTCCTTAGTTTTCAGGGCCTCATAATTTACTTCTTAAGTAATAATTTATTTATTTATTCAAATAAGCTGTTGCCGTAGGAGTACATGATTTGTTTATTCTTTGATTTGCTGGGAACAAGTAGGTTTCTGATTATCCTTGACAAGAAGTTGTGTAGCTGTTGCTTCAGATAAACACAACTTCCTTCACACAAAACACACACACTTTTATTTGCACACACCAGCCCACACTTAGTGGTACTTCCTGACTCTAAGTACATACTGTGCTGTTGATAAATCAGACTGTATATAGAATGAATGAAGCTAACGTGACGTCATCTGTTGGTTTGTTGACTCGTGTTTTGAAGGCAGGAGTTTAGTGTTTCGCCATATTGGTTGTTTGGACCCAGAAGTGACCATATTTGGATATGAAGGGTGGAGTGAGGTGGTGGGCATGACCCTTAAACCCTCCAATATGTGAGACTCGAATTCAGCTCTCATCTAATTGGAAACAAGATGTGTCAAACTGTCCACACCCCTAAATGCTCTTTTTGAATCCTAATATCTACTTAATGGTGAAATGATTTTCAGATTAACCACCAGATCACTGAGAGCTGACTTTAGCTGATGACATCAGAATGACTGAGTATTTTTAAAATATAATCACTTGGAGCCAGAGTTTTTTGGAGCCAGCATCTAGTGGCTGGTAGGTGTATTGCATTTTTTTCTTTTTGCATTTCCACATTGACTCCACTTTTAAGACCTGGTTTCATTTACAGTCTCTGGATGTTATATCCAAGTGAAGGTCAGTGCAGCATGGAAAATAAAGTTTCTGGATTTGAGGGGGCCTTTTTTGTCACTGAGCTTACTTCCAAAGTTTTACTAGGGTGGTATGAAGTCATTTTGGCTGCATTTGTTCTGTAATACACTCTTCTGCAGTGTCTTGTGTTCTCCTCTCTTGACTCCTTGGGCAGGTTTACACCATCTAAGTTTGATTTTTGACAAACTTTGCTGGCAGATTTGACATGGGCAAAATGTGGTCCAACAAGCTGGACCCTAAGGAGATGATGTCAGAGATGATACCAATGACCATATATAGAATTATATAGATATTAGCTGATGTGTTGATCTTTCATCCACTTTGCTTGTGACTCTGCTCCAGCTTGTCCTCTGTCAGGTTTATGGCTGAGATGCTCAAAGCTGTTGAACAAGTCTGTTAGAGATCTGGAAGTTGTTGACCTTCTCTCAGCCATTTTCTGTCCGACGCTGATTTCCATACACATCTCTGTACACATCCTGTCTCTGCAGGGAGTTGCACATGTGCAGTAGCATTCAGCATGTAAACAATATGTCGGCGGCCGCTGCTGGTTTACTTTTTGTGTCAGTAGCAGCTAATGTTAGCATCGAAGTTGATTAAACGATGTGTTTCTGAATGAAGGATCCATCGTTCTTGATTTTATTATCAATTAGCACATAATTTAAACAGCCTCATGCTAAATTTAATAGGTGATTAATCAACTATAAAAACAGTTCTGTGCAGAAATATATCACATATCTGTGCATGGTAGTTACATCATTTTGGAGATCACTGCACAGATGTTGTTGCTGTTGCACTTAAATGTGTAAATTCTCTGAATGAACTACAACCTTTTCTCTTCTTTTATTCCTGTGAAGGTCATAGTTATTGATGTATCCACTTTGTATGAAAGTCTAAAGCAATAGCAACAAAAAAGACCTAACTTGGTTCACAATAAATTACTGTGATCAACAGTAGGTTTTTTTTTTTTACTGTTTCTCTGTCCAGTGTGTGATTTGGTGGCTCTCACTGCCTCTTTTTTTAATCTAAAAGGGTTTTTTAACAAAGCCTTTTTTAATAAACATATTTTTTTCTAACCGGTCTTTTCCTCTGCTCGCAGGACGGGAAGAGGATGTTTGGTACATACTTCAGAGTCGGATTTTACGGTTCTAAATTTGGCGACCTAGATGAGCAGGAGTTTGTGTACAAAGAGCCCGCCATCACAAAGCTGGCTGAAATCTCCCACAGGCTGGAGGTACACAACCACCATGAAGACTTTCATTCTTAAAATGTCTGATATTAGAAGTAAAAAGCACCTGCACTGTCTTTTCCTTCAGGGTTTCTATGGAGAGCGATTTGGTGAGGACCAGGTAGAAGTCATCAAGGACTCCAACCCTGTGGACAAGTGTAAGCTGGACCCAAACAAGGTGAGTGTTGATACATGGATGTAAATGTTATTATTAGTCAAAGGATTGACTATTTAAAAACACTAATGCTCTTCTTCTTGCAGGCGTTCATCCAGATCACGTACGTGGAGCCGTATTTCGACACTTATGAGATGAAGGACCGCATCACCTACTTTGACAAGAACTACAACTTGAGACGTTTCGTCTACTGCACTCCTTTCACCCTGGATGGGCGGGCCCACGGCGACCTGCATGAACAGTTCAAACGCAAGACCATCCTCACCACCTCCCACGCCTTCCCTTACATCAAGACACGGATCAACATCATCCACAAAGAGGAGGTAGGTAAACAGTTCACTTGCAGGAAAACAAGCTAAAGATGAGTGACTCACAAAAACCTTTGACTTTCAGCCTTTTCATGCAACTGATTTCTTGTCAGGCAGCTGGCCTGCATCATTATGTTTATATTTTTGGTAAAAACTCTCTAGGAGGAAGACTTTTTGAAGATTTGGTCGCCATAAAATGGATGGTCCCTGATCTCTAAAACTACTCAATCCTGTTTTTGTTCAGATCATATCCACGCCCATAGAGGTAGCAATAGAGGACATGCAGAAGAAGACACAGGAGTTGGCCTTCGCCACCCACCAGGACCCTGCTGATGCAAAGATGCTACAGATGGTCCTGCAGGGCTCAGTGGGCACAACTGTCAACCAGGTAACCAGGTTTTTAATATTTGTATGAATGAAGAGTCAATCCAGCTCTGAATGATCATTAAACTCATCAAGACGAGCAAAACTGTCGCTCGGTATTCATCAGATTGCTTCTTCCATCAGGGTCCTCTGGAGGTGGCTCAAGTCTTCCTGTCTGAGATTCCCAATGACCCAAAACTGTACAGACACCACAATAAGCTACGGCTGTGCTTTAAAGACTTCACAAAGAGGTATGGATCGAGGGTGATGAAGCTTAACAGCTGTGGGGGTGGGGGCGGGGACGTGTGACCCAGGGACTATGCACCAATGTCTTCACTGCCATACCTGAACAACATGTAATTGCATACCTGCTACACTAGGAGGCAGTGGTGCTTTCACACCTATATGTGGTGTGTCAAGTTCAATAAGTTTAGTGATTAAAGGAGAAAGGCACAAACCACAGAGGAAGAGATACGTAGATCAGCAAGCAGTGAAAACACCATGGACAAACTTTTAACAGGGGGACAAAGAGAAAGACAGCAGGAGAAAAGTCTTCCTACGGGAAAGATGAGGAAATACAATGAGGTGTATATAGTGTTGGGCTTCACGGTGACTGCACTGGGAGATGAGGAGAGACTGGTATGTGTGCTGTGTCATGGGACATGATTTAAAATCCAATCCAAACACCTCAGAGAAACGCTTGAAAAGAGATCCCAAAAATTCAGATCATTTAGGACATGCGCACCGTTGTTGAAATGAGGCAGCTGGTTCCAGCTTACAGTGAGAACAGGTAGGGTCTGTGTTGGGAAATATCTTTCCAAGTCTTGACCAGTGAATGTGGTGGACGACCTTGAACTAGATAAGACAGTGTTTGATGCTGATCAGTCACGTTGTTGATGCTGGTGCGGGAATGTACACTTAAAAATTTACACAACAGCATGACACTGCTGTCCCTGCCACAGGTGTGAGGACGCCCTGCGTAAGAACAAGAGCCTGATTGGTCCAGACCAGAAAGAGTACCAGAGGGAGCTGGAGAGGAATTACCACCGTCTGAAGGAGGCGCTGCAGCCCCTCATTAACAGGAAGATCCCTCAGCTTTACAAACCTGTGCTGCAGGTTAACTCGCACAGGTAGGACTCAACGGGCCTTCTGTGCGTGCGTGCGTGCATGTGTGTGTGTGTACACAATATGTTTATTATGTTACAATAAACTGGTCTTTTTTTTTGTTGTTTTGTTTTTTTTTAATCATGCAGCAAACGGACAGCTTGACAAGGTAGTTTGGGATTTTCAGACATGTTGTGTTGTGTGTGTCTGTAATTTGTATGATTGGTTCCACTGGTCACTGAACTGTGAGCTGTGTTAAACAAAACTGTAATGTTACAGTTTATAACTTCTCCCTCAATGTAAACAATCTGCACACATCCATAACTGATGAAGAATTATTCATATTTTTTCCATCCAATGTGTAACTCAGGGGTTCTTAACTTGAGCCATGGAGGGCCGACACCCTGCAGGTTTTCTTTCCAACCATCTCTCCAGCAGCTGATCTCACTGATGAGCTCCTTCCCTCAAATTAAAGGAGGTGGTAATCATTAAAATCACCTGCTTTAGAGACCGGCTGGAAGGAAAACCTGCAGGGTCTCGGTCCTCCATGGCTCAAGTTGAGAACCCCTGGTGTAACTGATGTCAGAGTGGGAACCTCATATTTGTCATTTGCATCCATTTGAATGAGTTTCCTCATGAACAGTGATATTTAAACCTCTGGGCTCAGATCTGTGGTTGAAAACTCAATCTACTGGAGGACAGTTCAGTCTTGGTTTAAAAAAATCTTAAAATTGTAATATCTCACCATGTAAGTAAGATCAGGGTTAACACATTCAAGAACATACTAAAGTAAAACTTTTTTATAAGATGCTATTCTGAGACATTTTCAATGACTATTTTTATTTTTATTTATGACATACTACACTGTGACATTTGGATTCTTTTTTTATATACTTTACTGTTTTTTGTGCTTTTTATAATCTAGACCAGGGGTCTGTAATCCTGGTCCTAGAGGGCCGCAATGCTGCATGTTTTAGACGTTCCCCTCTTCTAACACACCTGATTCAAATAACCAGGAGCGTTAGCAGGCTTCTGCAGAACTTGAATCAGGTAACACACCTGATTCAGAAGAGGGATACATCTAAAATATGCAGGATAGCGGCCCTCAAGAACCAGGATTGGGCATTACTGATCTAGACTTTTGCACCACGGACCGGTTTAATGTCAGCATTATTTTCCCGCATCGGCCTTCAAGATATGGCAGATAAATACTGCAAAAATAAAATACCACAACTGGCATAAATATTAAACCTCTAACACCAAGCATATTGCCGGCAATACAGCGTGACTAGCATAAACCAATTTACTGTAATTCCTCGGCCATTTGCACTGGTGATGTGATTCCAGCTGATTCTGAAAGCGGACAAGTGGAACGTTTTGTATATATTACATACATTACGGTAGGGTATGGAAGCTCCGCTTGTGATGTGATTGACACGTCACTTTCTGTCAGCAGCTAAATGTCTGGGGTAAAATGGTTGTGTTGGCCTTTTCCCCTTTGCAAAGAAGCTCTCCTGAGACGTTTATTTTTTTACTCATTTTCGCTAGTTTGCGGGCTTATTTTGTGGGTAATGTATCTGATACGTCGCATCATGTGACCATGACAAGTGTATTGACATGTCAAGAGGCACATGCGAAAGTAAAGTCAGAGAGAATCCAGTCATTTTTCAAAATAAAACGTCTTTCAGCCTCTAATTGGCAATACAACAGAAATTATATAAATTATTTACTCTCCCTGTGCGCCCAGGTAACAAATGGTTGGGGACCACTGATCTAGACTATGACATTTTTGGGGGGAACTTTTTTTTCACACTCCTAGACTTGTATGTAGAATAAACAAAGCCCCGATAATATTAACATGAAGGATCAGAGTGTGAACATTTACAGCACCAACATTTCCTCTCAGCACTTTAAGTTTGAAAGGTCAAAACCAGCCTTACGTCACAGAAATGTGAGTGGGAGCCCTGTGGACAGGAGTCACAGTGATGAAGCAGCTACAGAAATAACAACGATCGTCAGCTTCAGAAATGTAAAAATCACTGAGGGTATTTTTTTGCCTTTGTAAATAAAGTGTTTTTGTTTCTTTCAGAGATTCCTTCAGCAGAATGAGTCTTCGCAAGCTTGACATTTGAAGATGAAGAGAACACACACAAACACACACCTACACAAACACGACAAAAATTGCAATATTAATTTATTCTCAAGTGTAAATAGGAGTGTGTCTTGAAAGTTGCTCAGTGTTTTAACAGGAAGGCTAAAAGAAAAAAAAAAAAAGAGTTGCAGCTTGGTACGTCATTCCAGTGTCTTAATTTGTTTACAGACAAACTGTTACACAATCGGAGGAGCGAACAAGTGGATCTTTACGATTAAAGAGACACCTTGGCGTTTAGAATTTCTCTTCACTTGTCATTTGTTACTGTAAGGAACCAGAAATAATAAATAATAAAGCTAAATACTGTTAACCTTCACTCTTGAAACCAACAGGAACTTTGAGCCACTGAATATGAAGAGCGCCGAGGTTTATTTATTAGTTCATTAAAGTGCCAAAAACTTTTCTTCCGCCAA
>OOFC01047661.1:0-13365 GCA_900323345.1 Pseudochromis fuscus
TTCCCTTTTTTTTTTTTTTTTGTTTGTATGTTTTTTTTTCTCAATTTTCATTGGACTCACTGTTGCCAAATTGGGCTAATTTTGATAACGATGGGCGCGGAAAAAATGCATTGGGCAGGTAAGTGAGATTTTGGCTGCTTTTGCCAACATTTGGCGTTTTTTTTTCATATGTGAAAACAGCACAAGAAGTTGTTATTTGATGGTTTTAAAAAACAAAAAAACAAAAGTTGTACAACAAATGTATCGTGACCTCATTTCAACAGTTTAGCGTAGTGCGCAGATGCATTGAAGTCTGTTGGGTTTGAACCTGTAGGCTAGTAGCATCATGCTGAAGTGGGGGAAATATTAAAAACTGTACAGGGATAGTTCAAGTTCACGGAAAGATGATGATTCTACATAAAGGTAAGCTGATTTTTATCTGACGTCATATTATTTACACTGTGACTGACTTTCTTAATTGTATCCCACTGCTTCTAATGCATATAGCCTACTGATTTAAAAACTAGCTTGTTGTGGCTTTGTGTGTTCTGTGATCATTCAGCTGTCACATGCTTGTACAGCCGGTGTCTTTCAGCACCACAGGTGTGGTGGAGAGTGGCGAGGAGAGAGAGATAGGTGTTGTTTATGTGTGTAATTTGTTTGCATTTTGCTTAATTCATCCAGTAGGGTATACATGAAATGGTTTTTAGACATAGGCTACTCTGCAATAAACCATAACATGTAGTCCACAACATGCAGGTCATTTATGATGTGAATAATGAAATAAAATGTGTGTGATGGCGATTTGAAGCTTGTCTGGCAACTTCAAGACTGTGAGCGTGATTTTATTGGATTGATTGGGTTTTATGTTGAAACTGTCAATGTGATCTGACAACCGTGATTGGACTATTGTTTCCTCTGAAGACTTGGTGTTGAAGGCCTCCTCCAGCTCATGCAGAGCTTTGATTTTTGTAAGTTTGGTTAATTGAAGTGTTTTTCTTTACTCCACCTGTTCTGCAGTTGGGTTCAGTTCTAGCCTCATCACTCAACACAGATAAAAATGTGCATTGTTTCAGCAGCTGTTTGTGAACCAAGGATGTCAGCCATGTCTTTTCTAGTTAAGACTGCTTTCCTCAAGAGTTTAATTACAGTGTTTTTTGACTTGTGCACTTGAAATGTGTGCACAGGGACCTTTTGGGGGATGTTTTAGATGTCACGTTATTTTACAACGTGCATATTAAAGTGATTATGGTCAAATGTTGCTTTAAAAAACTTCACATGTGCCACATTTTTACTCATTTGTAACTGTGAATAATCAACTAAAAGGTTAAAGTCATGTTTCATGAGGTGTAACGTCAGTATCAGCAGGATAACAATAGCTAGTGAGACTTTGTGAAAATAGTCTGCCTGAATTTAAGGTTTTATACTAGATTTGGATTGTGTAGCTGACTGTTGAAGGAAAAGCATTTAGATTGCACTGGGTGATGTGTGTGTGTGTGTGATTCTGCATCTGCAGTTTGTACTCCACTGTGTAAATACAAAGATAATTGATTTCTAAAGATATAAGCTTATTTTGAATAGTAGTGACCTTGAGACACAGATGAGTCATAACTATTTCAATCAAAGTTTGCACGGAGGATCCAAAGTTAGGACACAAGAGGCAGGTTGTAAAAACAAAAAGTTATCTTTAATTAAAAGGAAAAGAAGAAGTGGGTTTAATGTTACAAAAATGATGGAGAGCAGAAACAGAGCACTGGAGAGCCGAGGCACTGAGGAAGGCAAGTGATTAACCCTTTAACACCCAAGCCTGCAAATTTACACCTGGACTTTTTATGCTTATTTTGATTTCAAATTCAAATTTAACCTGCAAAATCTAACATTCATGTGCAATTACAGTGTTTTTGTTCAGTAAAACTCTACAATCAAAATCCGTTTTTTTTGCTATTCTTTCTTCAGCGTCACTGTTATTACACTCTTACAACATGTAGTATATATAGTAAATTGGCAACTTTGCCGGCTTCTGTGAGAGGTGCTGGTGAAATTACCATAATGACACCATAGTCACTGTAAAGGGCAGCATCTCAGCTCTAAGGGACCGTTGGCTTTTCTCTGATTGCTGTTAATGTCTGATACGGTAATCACATGTGCAGACGTAGCGCTGGCGCTACACTCGGAATTAAAGAGTTGACAGGAAGTCGTCACACGACAAGGACGCATCTGGTTATGTCATAGATTGTATATAGAAATGGACGAAACAACCAGGTCTCAAAAATGTGGAAGTGTGGAAGGCCAATGTGGAAGTGCAAAAAAAGTGCAATGCCACTAATGGCCTGTAGATGCTGGGTCCAATTGACTTCATTTTAAAATTTTTCATTTTTCAGGGGCTGCAGGGTTAGACCCGCCTCCTCACTCCTCCCTTCATACCCAAATATGGTCACTTCTGCCTCCAAACAACCAACATGGTGACATTCAAATGCCAAACTCCTGGTGTCAAATCTTGAGGCTGCAAACCAGCAGCTTTATTCCTTCTATATACAGACTGTGATTTATATACATGATTTAAACAATGCACAGAGATCATGGATCACCTGTGCATAATATTAAAGGAAAACTGTCATTTGGTTTCGTCTAGTACACCAGAAATGTTGCTCTGAACCAACAGTATCCAGGATGTGGGAAATAACCCCCCCTTATATCCTAATCACTCTATAGCTGAAAATGCAGCTATGACAGACATTGTTCTCTGATGCTCTGCCAAAAATCTGATCAGGGTAATCCAAGATACTGCCAATCATGAGGTCAAAGACTTAGCTCAGATTGATGTATTTTGCATCAGTGCAGAATTTTTTAAGGGTTTCCAAAGGATGCCCTCACATTGCATACTATCATGGTTAGTGAGGCACTTAGCGTGATTAGTTTGACAGCTTCTTTCCACCACTCTTGTATCATCTATGAACGCCGCCTCTTATACTTCATATCAGTTGTACTCAGGCGCATCATTGTTAGGGAGAGTGAGTAAATGGCACTCATATCAGATGAGACACCCTCACATTATACTGTGCAGAAGTCGGGACATGTGAATCTTTCCAGATGTTGTTTTATATTTTGCACTCCAGTGTCTGTGTAACATTTTAATGCTGCAAAATCTCCGTTTGGTGTGTAATGCAAACAGAAAGTGTCATGACAGCGCTCATATTAAGACTTTCCCTCCACTTCACTGGTCTTGTTTAACTTTCAACACCACGACTTGTGGTGTAAGATATTTATGGGTCAGAGGTTCATGATGAGGTTTAGAAATTGGAGGCAGGGAAACGGACTCACTGGGGAGAAATGAACAGAATCAAATATCACAGGGTTGATCTCTGCTAACTGTTGAGTTTTTTTTTACATCAGCGCCTGTGTGCTCTTGAACAAAACAAGGAGACTCTACAGTATGTGCAACATATTTTTACTTTTCATTTAGTGTGACCAGTCTCATGGTCCTTTTAGGATTTTTGTATGATGCCGTTCAGTATTTTATAACATGCAGCATTCACATCTGTACAGGAAACAGTACAGCTACTGCAGGTAATATACCGTATTTTCCAGACTATATGCTGCTACTTTTTTTCAGATGCTTTGAACCCTGCAGCTTAAACACCAGTGTGGCTCATGTAGCTCGTTAGCTTTTTACAAGCTAGCAAGCTCCGTGCCACCGATACATTTAGCCTCGTCACATCAGACCCGGTCAGAGTGGACCACATGAAACTGTTTGAATAAATTCAATAGTGGCTTATAGACAGGTGCACTCAATAGTCCGGAAAATACGTTACTTAAAGATTTTCAGATGGACTAGATCAAGAGTTGACTTTAACTAATGACATCAGAAGGACTTGTGGAAAAAATGTATTGATGACTATTTCATGATTGAAAATGAGGATTTTTCAATTGAAGTCAGTTGGATCCAGCATCTCGTGGTCGTCAGTGGTATTGCACTTTTTTGCACTTTTAGCATTAGCCTCACTTTAGATCAATGAGTTCTTCATCCATTTCTTTACAGTCTGTGGTTTGTACCTACAGCTTCCTTCTTCCTCTGGCTCATAGATGCAGCAGAGGAGTTTCACTGCCCCCTACTGGTTCACTCTTGCCACTGTATTTGCTAAAACCCATAATAGCCCAATATAAGAAATAGGGAGTCTGTGGATTTTTTTTTAAAACAGGATTTGGTCTTCTGATATTTGCCAAAATGTAATAATTTATTCATGGGGTAATATCCTGTTTCTTAAGAAAAAAAAAGTGTTGAGATGAGAGAACATAAACATAAATTTGTTTTCACTGGTTTTAGATTTATACTGTGAACTTTGTTTTGCTATTGTGCCAGAAAATATAATTACACATATAAAACTGACGATGTTAATTAGGTTGTTCATATTGTGAAATGTTGGTGTTTAACAGCCAAAACCATCAACAAAAATTAAAGGCAGTTAAAATTTTGATCGATTGCTTTATGTCAAGGGAGTTTAAAAAAACCTTGTAATTACGTCATTATATGTCCTGTGGCAACGTACAATTTGTAATGACTGAAAAACCAACTAAACTTAGTGAAACATGCGTGTTGCTGAAGGTCTAATCCCTGCAGAGGTCTGTTTGTGGGTGGGTGCTCTGTGAGGGTCTCTGCTGAGGTGTGTTTTTCAGTGGGTGGGGTCTGGCTGATACATAGCAGGGCAGGGCCCAGGAGGAGAGTCCTCCCTCTCACTCCCCACAGGACCTCTGTGTGTGGTGAATGACAGCTGCTGACATCGTAGCCCGCGGGCAGGCATTTTGCAAGAGCTGGTGAAAAGGAAAAAAAAAAAAAAGTTGCATTGAATGTCAAATGGAGAAAAGGGAGGAAAGAAGGGAGTAAGTTCAGGAACTGAATCAGTGGCTGCAACACTGACACTCCCACTTAACTACAGGATCCCTCAGTGTGAAGCAGAGTTTCAGGCGATAGCAAGAGTCTCTTGAAGCAGACAACAACCCGCAGAGGCGTCTGATTGGCTTCTGATAATAAAGATCAGCATGGCGATGGCGCAGAGATTCAGAAACTACTCCTCAGACAGTGTGGGGAGTGACGGGGTCTTCATAGAGGACTCCTACTACCAGGGGATGCTCAGGGCCATGGATAGCAGGAAAGGTAGAGTCATGCTTACTTTGTTGTTTCTGCCTTAAAGTTTGATGTGTTTCTGTTTTTCTGCTGCTGCATTTGTTTAGATTTAGTAAAAATAGTTTCACATCTGAATTTGCAGTTTTGACTTGAGTGGTCTTCTGCCTCCTTTTTATCAAATGGGCCACTCCCCTTCATGTGTCACGTCTTTTCCTCTTTTTATTGGTCAGCTGTGCCGACTCCCACACCGACTAACCAGAGGAAATCTCTTTGGCTTTATAAATGAAACTCTGATCCGAGTGTTTGCAGCATCGTCCTTTTAAAACACACCATCTAGTCTGTGCTAATAATACACTGCATCAGGGTTTTTATTGGCAGTGGAGTGACGGGGTGATTTGTCAGTATCACTCCAGATGCACAGTCCCGTTGTTTCAGGAGAGCTGATATCTCAGCCCTCATCTCTGACTCGGGATGAAAGGAAACATCCAGCAGGCTACGTCTGCTGCTTCAGGCTACAGAGAGGCAGCCAAGCAAACCCTTTATTTGTAAGAGGGATCAGTACAGTTTGCTTTTCTGTGTTGTGAGTTTTGGGAATGTCAGGTGCAGCTTTTTCAGCCTCCGTCAGGCCTCGTTCCTCCTGTTGAAGTCAGACGTATAGAGAAACAACGCTCAGTCACTGTTTGGTTTTCTGCAGAAAAATCTTTATTCTGCTTTCACTGCACTCACCCAACCTGCACTCATAGTCACGCAGTCCTGACAGAGTTAAATGGCAGAAATAATTTCTCTGCTTTTGAGGTTTGTTTCACTTCTGTTTTAGACACTGGAAACAGTCATGAGTGAGTTGTGTGAGTCACCGTCATGATGCCACCCTGATTAGGGGCGTTAGCATCACGGGACGTCGTCTTCTTTGGTTCCTCTGTTTCCTCTCTATCCCATCGCTCCTGTGATCTGGATCTGTATGATACAATCAACCTCCTCACACTGTTTGGCTGATTACAGAAAGCAAACACCACTGTCTCACTGAGCTGAATCCTAATCACAGATTTGTTTTGTTGCGTCACTCTGGTCTGTGTCTGACGAGCAGCTTCATCGTCGAGGTGAAAGAAAACGCTGTGTGGTTGATGACGTTTAGAGGAGTACGCTGCACAGCACTGTCAGTACCTGCTGGTGATAATCACACTGTGAAATCTACACCACAACAGCAACAGTCCTGCAAGGTGAAACATGTTTCTGTAGGAGGTCAGAGGTCATTTACGTGTGCGTCTCCTGGCAAGTATAAAGACGTCTTTCTGGTTTTTCTTTTGATGGATAACACCACTAAAGAGAGAGCTACTGTCTGCATCATCTGCAGCATCTTCTGACGTTAAATGTTCACCATTCATCAATCTGTTTGTGTCTCTGGGAAAACCAGATCATCTTGTGATGTTTCCCTGTAGACTCATCAAATCTGAGGCCATAACTGCGGTTTAGCCTCAATAAATAAAAAAATGTGTTTATTTCCAGCTGCCGTTTAAAGCAGTGATTCCCAAACTTAAAGGTTAGGACATAAACTACGACAACGTTCCCCTTCGGCGAATGGTTTGCAAATGGCAACATGTGACAATGAGAAACAAATAAACTTTGCTTCTTTTTAAAGAGTCACAGACGTAAAAGTTTGGGAGTCGTTGTTGTAAAGGTCACCTGCTGTGTAATGACCTCGGTTCCCATGTCTGAATATAATGAAGTGATCATAAGCAGGGTAAGGAGGTTACGGTTTTGCCCTTGTTGGTTTGTTTTTGTTTGTTTGTCCATGCAGCAACTTTCGAGAAACTCATAAACAGGAGCAGATTTTGGGAAGGGACCTGTATCAAAACAATCCCAGAAAAAGGTTTTATCGAGACAGTGTTGCTGTTTCACCACAAGAGGGCAACAGTGTTCACTCTGTAGCATCAGTACAGCTGGATTGGACTTTGAGTGGTTTCTACTTTGCAGTTTACAAAGTGTTGTGTTTGTAAAAAGCAGATACATGATTTATGCTGAAAAGTCTTCAACCCCCCAACACAGTGGATTAAACAGCTTCTGTCTGATGTGTTTCCACAGATGAACGGGACCGAGTCCAGAAAAAGACCTTCACAAAATGGGTCAACAAACACTTGATGAAGGTAAGACCCCACCTCCACATCTCTCACTCATAGATATACTTTATTTTCACACTAAATGTACACAGAGTTAGTTATAGAGTTGATACAGTGTTGGCTTGATCTCCTCTGGAGCATTAAACTCCTCTTGATGCTGAGCAGACTCCTGGTGTCCTCAGATAACCCTACAGGGTTTTACAGCTTCAGTCAAATTCCTGCAGTTACTTTCAAATCCCACCTGGTTACAATATCTTCAATTACACCAAAATATTTCCCTGGGAGATGCTGAACTGTCTGATCTGATGGATCTGGATCCTGCTCACCTGAAAGCAGATGAACTCAGAGCGAGGATACAAAGCAGAGTCAGGTTTTGATTCCCACTCCTCTCTTTATGAAACAGTTTTGGAAAGTGGAAAAATATTTTACAAGTCGCTTCTCCATACAGTAAAAGTTCAGCCATGTTATTTAACTCTGTGCGTGTGAGGGAGTGAGTCACCAACACCTGGTCTCACTTTAAGCTGGCGCTCAGGAGCGGCAGCACCGTGGGCCGGGCCTGGTTCGGGTTTCACATCTGGGGTCCAGATCGTCAGGGTGGTTTCTCAGGGTTCTGCCGGAGAACAAGAAGCTCCACAGTCCCACACTGAACACAGCGCCACCAGGGATCAATATGTTGACAGCCGTGAAACCGTGACATGGTCCTGAACAGATTGGTGCAGGATACAGAGCTGCAGATACAGTAATTATTATTTCCAGTAGTGAGGATTTATTGATTAATAATTCACTGATAATTTAAGAATTTATAAAGCAGCAACAACTTCTCAAATGTAAGAATTTGCTGCCTATCTATGATCTGATCATCATCAGTTAAACATGTTTGGGTTTTGCCCTCATGGTCTAACATCAACAATTTAATGATGTCACCTTTGAATCAAAATGTGTGATTTGTGATAATAAATCCACAAAATAATCCAATTATTCATCAAACAGAGAAATAAACAGTTATTATGTGCAGTCCAACACTTAATCTGTTCCAATGAATGCATCACTTATTCTTTCATTTGTCACTAATGATTTAATATTTTCACTTAATGAGAAAATCCTTTGTAATTTTATGTAATAACTGAAGATCAGCTTTAATATTGTGTTGACTCACTCAGCACATCAGAGGGTGGAGTGTGTTTGTGTTTTTTATTCAGCTGTAAGTTATGATTATTTTATTGTTCATTAATCCACCAATTAACTTTCTTGATTGGATTAATTATTGTGAAATTTTTAGTATTGACAGAAGTCCTCACGCCCTTTGTGCCGCCTTTAACTTTCTCATTTATTCTCACACATAATCCAAAACCTAAAGAATATGTAAATGATAATTTGCTCAGTTATGACAGAAAACTGTTTGAATATGAGTTATTTTGTAAGTGAAGGAGGCAGAGCTTTCTTAAAGGTGTCTGTAGTGAAATGTATTTAATGTTGTGCAAAAAGAAAAGAAGAGATCATGTTAATTTTGAACTTTGTGTTAACAGGAATCTCAGGTTTCAAATAATATGTAATCTACAGACACCAGAATTGGAGTAGTGGGTTTGAACTAGACTGTATTAATACACTGTGGCCTTGTTGGGTATTAAATGCCTAATGGCTCCACCTGGACAGCATCAGCAGAGTCCTCCTGCTGCAGGTTCAGGTGGATGAATCCTTGTTTTCACACGAGAACTGAAGTGTGTTAAAGTGCGAGGAATGTGTACGACGCTCGGCTCAGCTCCAGATGACTCACGGGCTTTATCTTAAGTCGCTGTGTATTTGTCGGGAAATCCCTCAGCATCGGGTCCAAAATGGACTCGAGGCGGCCGGTGATCCAGCTGCACCCTCGGGGGGGTGGTGGTTTTGGACTCGTGGTCACAACAGAGTCATGGGATTAAAGTCTTAGAGGCCAAGAACGCTCGGTTCTCTCTGTCAGACATCTCAAAAGTGCCATCTACTGTAGCATGTCTCACACCTCACCTCACAATGGAAACCAGACTGTTGTGTGTTTTATTTCAACTGTTTTATCTCTGTTAATCCCACTGTGATCAAGACAAGACCGTGGAGAGCTGAAGCACATTCATATTTATCAAATAAACACAGAAGCACTTGGCTTTTTTTTTTACTTTGAACTTTACAAACTAAATGATTAGAAAAACAAGCAGAAATGTCCCACTGTCTTCGTCTGTCAAATCAAACCTGTGTGCTTGTCCTCTGTCCTCACGACTCCCTGAAGTTTTTATCTCCTCTCACATCAAACTGTTTCTTCTTCCCATCCTTCATCCTGTCCTCCCATCACTTTCCCACCAGCACTGGAAGGCAGAGGTAGGTGCTGTCTGTGAGCAGAGTGCTGAGTGGACACATTCATCCTGCCTGCATGTCTGTCTGTGGTGACACTCTTACACTCTCTCTCCTCCTGTGCTTTAACCTCTGACCCCTGAGTATCCTTTAACTGATGTTATCTTTACTGTGGCTGATGCTTGTTTACAGAGAGCATCAGGGGCATGCAGCAGTTTACAGGAAGTTTCAGGACAGACTCTGAAGTCTCACATTTAATTCTTAGTGTTTCATTTGTAGGTTTTGATCTCGTTCTGTTGGTATTTTAACAACTTCCTTGTACAGTTTAGTGATCACGACAATGAGTGATCATAGGGTCAGAGAATTTGCAACAGATTTTACTACATTTGTTTTGTACTTATATCACATTTAAATGAAGGTTCTTAGATCAGTTAGTTAACTCCTGTCTGCACTTTTCATCTGATTTACAAACCTAGTTAAACAGCAGCTGTTTGAGAAAAAAATAATTCAAATATATTCAGGATTAAACTATTTTTCTCTTTTAATAGTAAAATATTTGGGGTGATGAGTAACAAATTTTTAAAATACCTTTAAACTCCACCTAATACCATCATTACAATAGACATATACAGGGTTTAGGAGACACTGTTGTCTTTTACTGAACAACAGTAACCTTCTGATTTCATGTATTTGTAGCTTTTAGGATTCTTATAGTTTTTACAGCTGTATTTATTTTATAGAGAACTTATTGTTTCACATGTAAACAAAGATGGACGATGGGTGTTTGTTCACCAGCGATCATCTAACCGCTCGTGTTTCTTGTCGTTTTTAACAAAGTGTGTTAAACAATATCAAAATAATCCAAGATAAATGACGCACAAAACTATGACCAGGTTACATCTTCTTGTTAAAACGTTGACCTGTTGTAAGAGAGAAGAATTTTCTGTCATTTCTGGATTTTTTTCAGGATCTCATCCTCTAATCTTACCCAAAATGTGATCGTTTGTTTATCTTTTTTAGTAGTTTTTCCATAAAGTTGCTAACAAACAAACAAACATCACAGGTGAAAGTGTAACCTTGTTGGAGGAGGTAAAAATGCAACAAATCGACAATTTTTTTTTTAATTTACAAAATTACAGTAGCACCTTCAAACTTACTAACTTCTAATTTCATTTATTTGCATCAGACACATGCATCACTCAGAATTACTACAACCTTAGAAGCTACAAATAAATGAAATTAGAAGTTTATATCTGCTGCTGTTATAGTGTAAATAATAAAAACATCCTCTAAAGACAGACAGTAACTGCAGGTCCTCAGTGGTGTGTTAACTACAGACTGTATATAGCATGGATGAAGCTAACATCACCCGTTGGTTTGAGGATTTGAAGCCAGAAGTTCAGCATTTGACATGTTGGATTTTTGGAACCAGAAGTGACCATATTTGGATCTGAAGGAAGGAGTGAGTGGGCGGGTCTGACCCTTGAACCTGAGGGCACAGGTCTGGTCCTATTGTCCTCTTTTTGAAGCCTAATATATATTTAATGATGAAATGATTTTCAGATGGAGTCAATTGGAGTTTTTACAGCCAGCATCTAGTGGCCGTCGGTGGTATTGCAGTGTTTTGCATTGGCTTCACTTTTGAGACCTGGTGGCTGCATCCATTTCTATATACAGTCTGTGGTGTTTACATTTTTATTTTTTGTTCTTTTGTGGGTTAGATTTAGTCATGAAGTTAAATACAGTTGCTCCTTTTGTGAACTTAATTTGTGGAGGAGATCACTGCTCAGACCTGTTTGTATTTTGTGTGAATACAACAACAGTGATTCTTAATGATGCTGACATGCTGGGAGACATGATGTGGATTATTAATTTATCACTGAAACCCTTTAAAACAGAACCTCCTGTCTTCTGTCCTCAGGCCCAGAGACACATCACCGACCTGTACGAGGACCTCAGAGATGGACACAACCTCATCTCCCTGCTGGAGGTCCTCTCTGGAGAGACACTGGTGAGCTTCTGGTCCCTTCACACACACGAGGACATCTGCTTCTGCCGTGACCCTGTGTCCTGTCCAGAGCTGTCTTACTGTCCCCGCTCCCCTGTCCTACTGTCTTTATTTGCTGTCATATTTGTCCAGTCTACTCATTGTTACCTCAGCTGCTCTAAATGTTTACCAGATATTTTACCCGTGGGTCTTCACGTCTGCATGTGTGGACTTTAAGTCTCCAGAGATTTTTGGACATTTCAGTACATGCTGCGGCTTGTGCACACTCTTTTTTTACTTTACTTACCTTTAGCTCTGGTCTTTTTGGGAACACACCTTCTGGTGATGTAGCCTTAAAACACTAATTTCATTCTTTGCTTCCATCGTGTAACCTTTCTGCACTGACTTGTTTGACCCCTGGTTTTTCCCTTTTGATCTAATTCCTGTTTGCTGACCTTTGCCCTGACCTCTCCTCCCCTCCTTTGCCTCTGCCTTCCTCTCTTGCGATGCTCTTGCTGTGGTAGCCGAGGGAACGTGACGTTGTGAGGAACGTGCGGTTGGTGAGTGGCGCCTGGACTGTGGCTGGCCGCCTCCTCGGGCGTGGCATGTGTCACCACCCCAGGTGGCTGCTGGGTTGTGCATGATGACAGTCACACTCCCTGCATACTGTCCCTTTTTGTGTCAACATCGTCCTCCTTCATTTTATCAGTGAGCGGCAGAGTCAGGAGCCGAAGCAGAGGATTTAATCTGAGTCTTTCTGTAGAGATTGTTGGTTCATACAGATGTTTCAGGAGTTTTCATAAGTGAAGTTGAGGAATTGCGTTTTTAAATTCAAGAAAACCAAAAGAGTCTTTAATGAAGTTGTTATTTGTCTAGTTAAAGGACCATACTGTACATTTTTAGGAAGCTTGTTTCATCCAGTCAAGGACAATATAAATATGTCCTCTTCACAACTTCTGGGTTCGATTTTCCAACAGTATTTTGCCTGAATACACAAACAGTTCCCCAACAAGTTTCCTTCATGTTGAACAGACAGGAATCAGAGACTGACTGATCATATGCAGCTGTTTTGCATTGACATGACTCTGCAAAGGCTGATTTCTTAGACACAGGTGTCAAACTTGTGCCATGGAGGCCGAGACCCTGCAGGTTTTCTTTCCAACCGGTCACTAAATCGGGTGATTTTAATCACCAACACCTCCTTCAATTTGAGGGAAGGAGCTCATCAGTGAGATCAGCTGCTGGACAGACGGTTGGAAAGAAAACCTGCAGGGTCTCGGCCTCCATGGCACGAGTTTGACACCTCTGTCGTAGAGTTTGTCGGTCATGATCAACGTCCTCTGTACGTGCTGACAGGCGGACTACAGGCTCCAAATTTCCCAAGATGCACTTGGTGGTCTGTGAGCTTTTAGCACAAACACAAGTCAGTAGGAGGAGGACGGGGGTTGGACCGAGGCTTTGACACAGCTTCAAACTAAATGATCTCCTCTCACCATCCACAGCATCACTGCAGTTTTCATACAACCACTGGTTTCCACTCCTGACACTGTGGATTTCTTTGATGTCCCTAACTCCCACAGACAATAACAACATGAAGTTATATTCAAATAAAGTTAAAGCTTCATCATTATGTTGATGATCAAAGCCACAGGTACAACACTGAAACAACGTGACACATCATTCAGTTAACACTGCACTGGTTAGCAGATGGATTTAATAATCCACCTCAGAGGATCCACACTGACCTGCAAACATCAGTGGACAAAGATAAACATCCATGACACATGGAGCCCTGTCTGTTCATTCTCTCTCTCTCTCTCTCTCACACACACACACACACAGAG
>OOFC01047662.1:0-15719 GCA_900323345.1 Pseudochromis fuscus
CTGCGTCGTTGCGTCATCACTGCGCGGCACGTAATCTGTCCCCACAAACACGCCATTTTTAAATCTTCAGCAAACCGTGCAGACGTGTTTGAAATAACAACAAGAAGAGAAATGGCATCTGTTAGAAATCCTGCCCCATGGACTCAGGACGAGGTGCAAACCTTTCTGTCATTAGTCACCGATGAGAAAATTCAGCAGGAGCTGGACGGGGCGGTCAGAAAGAATCGCATAAAAGATGACGTCACGAATGACGACCAGCTACACGGAGGAGGGACGATCCTCGGCAATGTAAATGCAACTGAGGGGCCGATCCCGAGCGATCTGAGGCGAAACAAAGTGAGTAGGTACCAGTGTAAATGCACCAAAAGAGTCGTAACTGCACCATAAACACCATCCTATTATTCTCTCCACAATGTTTAGGGTTAATGTTTGTTCCTGAAGAGCAATGAAGACAAAAACTCCAACGTCCCTGTACCGTACCTCTGATCTGATCTGAAAATAAATAATCATGTTTTCTATTTTCCAGGAAACAGTGAAACTGGTTAATATGACATCAGTGTTGTAAAAATAAATCCACATAAAATGACAAAACTAATGGATATTTTTTACAGTCAGCTTTCAGAGATGTATTTGCAATATTTTTAAATCAATTTTTTTTCATGTATTTTTATTTAGAAGAGAATAGCTGTGCAGAGCAGGGTGGAGAGGATGCTGCAGAAACTACAGGTTACATCACATGAGACATAAAATTGTGTTTTTTTCAGTCCATCCTTGCAGTTTTTTTAAATATTTTTTGTCTTACAAAATGACGAAAACTTCTGCAGAAAAGAAAAAAATTAGAAAAGTACATTTCTTTTTGAAGACGGTGCCCACGCTTTGTCAGCTCAGTGTTTGTTGTAAAAAATAAACAAAGTTAAATAAATGATTAACGCGATCATTAAACAATTATGTTTTTTTTACTTGAATTTTTCTAGTGTTAATCAGCGTCTGCTCTCCAAACACAGGCGTGCACAGTGTTTGTTTTGGAGTAGTTTGGGTTCATTGCTTGGCTTTAGGGCATCTTAGTGGTTCCCAGATGTCAAGCCAGATTTTCCCCGCCACCAGTTACAAACCCACATCTTAACTCCACCACCTAAATCCTTCCAGCGAGGTGGTTTTCTCAGGACAGCAGCAATATGTGTTCCTCTGTAGGAACAGATGTCTTTGGTGCTTTGGGTGAATTGGCCGCGATGGCAGCCATTTTCAGGCAGAAAAGTGTGTTAAAAAAAAAAGCAAGCTGGCTGCTGTGAGACGCGAAGTGACTGTGTAACCTGCCGCCATCTGTCACTGCCTGGATCAGCAGAACAGGCGACACCTTGGCCTCGTAAACACTCTGATCGTGCTTCCTGTAATTAATGGCAGCACAGACTTAGCGATGGACAAAAAATGGAGTGTGACAGTGAGGCAGTGAAGTCACGAGAGAGTGTGGGAAACAACAAGGGAGCAGAGCAGGGGATGGATAAGTCGTCGTTTATGATCATGTTGCATCCAGCAGAGTAACATCACCCACTGCAGGTTTATCTTAACGTCTCCTCCTCTTCATGTTGAACTGTTTCTGCTCTGATGCTGCATCATCAACACTTCAACAACTTCAATCTGAAGTAACTGCAGGTCGGATGCAGCTGAACTTGTTGCAGTTTTTTGCTCTTTGGAAACATTTTAATTGACTTTAAAAGCAGGGATCTGACATCTTAACCTGCTCAGCTGCTTAGTTCATAGGTTCACCTGTAACTGATGATATAGTTCCTCCTCTATGTGTGCGTTGTTGTGTGTTTTACTGTGGATTGTTGTGGATTTATTGTGTTGCACAGGAGCTTTGGTGGCGTCCAGTGTTGTGTGTTGACTTTTTTTAGAGCGCTTCACAAGTTTTGTTATTCACACCTATTCACACACACACACACACACACCCACCAGTGGAAACAGAGCTACATGCAGGGTGCTAGCTAGCATCAAGAGCAACTGAGGGTTCAGTGTTTTGCTCAAGGACACTTCAACACACTCCCAGCAGCAAGTGCATGTTTTCTGTTTACTGCCTGTTTATGTGAGTGAAACTTTGATTTATGTGGTGTTTTATTTTGACGGTGGATGACGTGTATGACCAGTTGATTTAAAAATAAGTTCATCAGTAACCTGTCTGACCTAGATCAGGGGTCCCCAAACTTTTTTGCATCACCGAGCGGTCGGCATTATTTTCATGGACCGGCTTCAAGGTGTGGCAGATAAATACAACAAAAATGAAATATCACCACCGGAATAAAAAAACTTATGTTTCCCCTTTGCGAAGAAGCTCTCCAAAGATGTTTGTTTTTTACTCATTTTCGCTAGTTTGCGGATTTATTTTTTTGGGTAAAGTCTCGGATCACGTCACCAAGACAAGCGTATTGACGTGTCAAGATGCACAGACGAAAGTTAAGTCAGAGAGAATCCGGTCGTTTTTCAAAATAAAAGACTCTAATAATCAATCCAACAAAAATTATATAAATGATTAATTCTGTCTGTGCGGCCCGGTAATAAATGCCTCACGGACCGGTACCGGGCCCCGGCCCAGTGGTTGGGGACCACTGGTCTAGATCACAGCTTGTTGGATTCACCATGTTGTGTCAGGACCAAAAGTATTAAATAAAATTTATTTCTGGTTTATTCTCAGTGTCAGAAAGTCAGGGCAGACTATCTGGTCTTGTTGTGGTGTCACAACCCAGCTCAGCAGTAATAAGGGAAGCTACATAAAACTGGATGGTGTTTTTTTGCAAAGATTAATCCTCAGGATTATTTCATTTATGCAAAACAAATGAGTAAAATTAAAAGATGAATAACCCGAGCAGAGAGCGCTCTGCTGTGCAGCTGACAGCTCTTATAGAAAATGAAACAGAAGTTAAAGATGACTCCAACCTGGAGGAGTCACCGTCACAAAATGAAACAAACATATTTGGAGTTTTTCACCATTGACAAAAGAAAAGGAACAATAAATGAATCTCTAATTTTTCACAGTGGACTCAAACAAAACAGCCACAAACTAAGACCCTGTTCACACTTGGTGGTGATCAGCTGAGACACATCTTAGTGTAGTGTGTTTAACAGCAGTCAGCGCAGCCAGCTGAAACAGAGGAGAAGGTAAAATGAACGACCAAACAGGATGACGTGGTTTAAGATGAAGACACAAGAAAAGCAGCTTTTTCTGTTACGTCCTGATCCGAGACGCTTCAGGAGATGTTAGCATTCACACTACGACAGATGTGAGGCCACATGTTTCCAACCACCTCCACATGTGGTTTGAGGGATCAGATCTCAACACTTGTCCTTCAGTGCAGTTTAATGTTGTCCACTCATGATCCTATCACCACAGACATGGGTGGAAACAGGGGCGAACTCACACCCACAGACCACAACATCCAAACACTAAAACTAGCAGCTGCTGCACCTTAGATCTACACACATCTCAGATCAAAGCGACAGTGGACACACTGTCCTCTGTCAGCCACCGCTGCTGCAAAGACGGTGAGACACTGAACCCTGCCTGGTGCTGTCATTCAGTGGCAGAAATCATTTCACTGCATGTTGCACTGAGTATGATCATGTATGTGACAAATATAGACATGATGATGTGTCTGTTTTCAAGTGTTGTCCCTGCAGTGGACTCCAGATCTGTCCAGGACATACAATGTCTCCCTCCCATCACCACCTGAGATAGGCTCCAGTACCCCCACAGCCTGACTGGATAGGCAGGTATAGAAGATGGATGGATAGATGATTAAGATGCTGTGATCCAGTTCTCCAAACACTGTGTTGTAGGGCACGATTACAATTGTATCTTTTTTTATAATGATTTTTTTTAGAGTAATTTGCATGTTTGACCAGTCTTTCCCTATGTTAAACATATAAAAATAAAATGTATGTAAATATGTAAAACCCTAAAACCTCTTTTTCCACAGTTTTAATTGGAATCATGTCTTTAGCAAAGTAATAAGTAACTGCTTCAGTTACTTCTTTCCACTTGCTAGTTCTTTCATATGGAGTGCCCTTATTAAATGACTACGTTACTGTGGTTTGTTTAAGTTTGACATTAGCAGCTGCCTCTGGCTGCAGTGTCTCTGGTCTCCATTTGGTTTGGCTGTCAGCAGATTGTTTGGGTGATGTCTCCGCAGGTGATTAAACAGGTTTGGTGTGTTGCCATCCGACGAACGAACCGAGTCTTTGCAAACTTTGTACTTCGGTTTGTGCCTTGTCGTCCGGGGAAAAGCCAAACCAAGTCCACACTATGAAGGTGGAGTTTTTTTCAGGACCAACTGCAGCTCAGTTTCTCTTCCACCATGGGCTTACCAAAGGCAGGAGATCCCACTGTGCACTGTGTGTGGTGTGCTGTGATTGGTTGGTTGGGCGCTCGTAAGCGTCCCTGCGCCCAGAATAGAATTAAATGTATAGAATGTGCCCTATTGACGATTTCACAATCTTTCTGCTTTACAAGATCGTCCCCACGTTATAATCCTTCAAGATCTAATATCGTCATATCGCACACTACCACTGTGTTGTACCATCCACTATGACTTGGATCTGATCCGGGCCAAGTCCAAATTCTGTCCAGTCCTTTCAGGTCCAGGTAGTGTCCACTTCTCCTGCTCTACTTGTTGAATTTGCATCTCGATCTGTCTGATGACGAAGTGACTCTGAGCAGATTTTCTCTGGTTTGAAATGAACACAGAGTCTGAACCACGACTCCGTTTTGTTCATTCATGAAGCCTCCACAGTCCTCTGGTTACCGTGGTGTTTTTAATCATTTTGGATTAATATTGAATTCATGGCTGCTGGATCTGACCTTTAATAAGACACTCATTGACTCATGAGCCCAGTTTTATCCAAAGAAAAACCTCATTTACAAAAGGTGATGACAGCTTTCTGCGATAGTCTGTTAACTGACAGATGAAGAAACAGGATTAGGAAGATGATTGGCAGCGACGACATCCAAAAATCCAGCTGGAAAACCATCGTCACCCGCATCTTATGAAGCGAAGCAGTCAGTGGATAACAAACTTGGTTGGAGGATGAGTCAAACTGTGTCAGGCTGCAAGGTGCTGTGTGTAAAATGATGACACAGATCAGCCCACGCCGTGAGAGTGGAGGACCTGCGAGTTAATAAGGCTCTTGTGTCGACGGTGGATCAGCGACCTGCCTCTAAATCGTAAACTGAGCGTGTGATTGAGCGAGGGTGAGAGCGGGCGGCGGGAGCAACATGCAAGGACCAATTTGGACAGATGTTGATAAGGTCTTTTCGATGCAATGGGAAGCAGTGACCCAGTGAAACCAGCACTGATGGGTGGATCAATACCTCACCTATCCATATGCCATCCATTCATACTGCTCCTTCAGGTTTGCTACAGCGGCGCTTTGTTCACAGGTTTCTCTTCGTTGTGCCTCTCAGGCTTTTTCCATCCTTCAATAAATCCTCTGGTCCTGTCCTCTTACTCCCCCCCTCCAGTCTTACTCTGTCCCCCCTCCAGTCGTGACTGAACCCCCTCTCCACAGCTCCTCCACCTCCTCCTTTTTCTTCCACTCCTTCACCTTTCGTCCAGAACACGACTGGCACGACTCTCCGTCCAGAGGGAGCCGGCTGTGAGACCTCAGGCCATATGCTACAAGAGGAGGGGGTGGGGTGGGGGGGCAGCCATGTTGTTGAAAAGAGGGAACTCGCAAGAGGGATGGAGACAAAATGAGGAGATTTGTGAAAGAAACTGCAAAATATAGGAAAGAGATGAAGAGGAAAGTAAAGAAATGAATCCTGAAGGAGGAAATAAGCATCGTCATCCAGTGATTACAAAGACTTTTACAGGAATGCAGCGATGGAGCGATGTGTGCGAGTCATGTGTGTGTGTTATCTTTGCTGTTTCAAGTCAAACACATGTGCTTAGAGGTTAAATGTGTCCCACAGGTCCACAGCTTACACAGAATATTCAGTGTTCAGTCGGTTCAGATCGAGTAATAAGTAGGGTTGGGTACCGAAATTCGGTTCCAAGTAGGAACTTAATTTTGTGAGTACCGGGTACCCATAAAAAATTATAATTTCGGTTCCACTTATCGGTTCCTAGATGCGCTCATTTTACACAACGGCTGCAAACGGACTTTAGATATCTGCCAGGACCTGTCTGTTACGAATCTAACGTGATGACGTGATGCCGCACGGCAACAGGAAATGGACCAAGGAAAGCATAACCCTTTTTATAAAAAAAAAAAAAAAGGGTTAATTTTAGTAGAGAGAGCTGTGAACGTGGAAAATGCATCACGTGTGGGAAATGAATATGTTAAATATACATTTGGCTTCCTGTTTTTTGTTTTTGGAATCGAAACAAGGAATCGTTAGGAACCGGAATCGATAAGCAGAACCCAAATGGGAATCGGATTCATAAAAATCCTAATGATACCCATCTCTAGCAATAAGGCAGAGATGCTGCTGCTCTTATTTTGAAGTCACTCTGCTACTCTCAGCCCAAAGTTCAGTTTGTCTCGTTGTGTAAAGTTTGTCGTGTGAGTGATCAACATCAACATGTTCCTTCATGTGGAGAGAGTAAGATCCTGTCCTGTAGAGCTTCCTGTTTCACCATCAGCTGAAGCAAACACATCAACAGTGTCAGTCTTTGTCCGTGATGACTTCCTGTGGAGAATACTTCCTGTACAGTTAGATAGTCGTACTCCAGTCATCACTGCAGCTATCACTGACAAATCACACAAGAACTGGGAGTCAATGAAAAGTTTCTGGACTTGATGGGGAGAGGGCGGTGGGACATTAAGCCGGTGACAGAAAGTGACATGTCAATCAAATTCCCACAATTCATCAACCATTTACTCTAGTGACGTGACTCCAGCTGATTCTGAAAGCTGGTGAGCGGAGCTTCTGTACACTATGGTAATTTAATATGAACGCTGCAAGACTCGACTTGACTCCATCCCCCTGCGTTACTGCTGTAATGTAGCTATGCAATATATACAAAACGCTTCACTTGTTGCTTTCAGAATCAGCTGGAATTATGTTGCTGGGACAAATTGCCGAGGAATTACGGTAAATGCGGCCCTCACATTTACCTGTGTTATTTAACTGTATTGGTGCAATACCAATTTACACCAAAAGAGGGCAATAGTGGCGTACACATATCCAAGGCTACGTTCAGACTTTATGCTAAAGTGACTCAAATCTGACTTTTTTGCCCCCATGTGACCTGTATGTGATCTTTTCATGACAGTCTGAACAACACAGATCTGAATGTGAAATCCAAATGTGACCCAGGCCACTTGGATATGTGGTCCTCAATCACGTATCCGATCTTTTGCCATGTGACTTCTGTCTGAACGACCAGGTCGCATTTATCTGACATACATGTCACGATACACGACAAACGTCTTTAATCTGCGTAACTTTGTATCATTAAAGCCTCTCACATCACTATCCCACCACTAATGGCTGCGTTTCTCTGGATGGATGTTGCTGCCACTGCCCCACATACACCATGGTCAAAAACTTGACTCTCTTCCTTTTCAACCTCTTTCTTAAAATCAGGTTGTAAATGTGTTCGCTCCGGTTGGACAACAACGTAAGAATCATAAAATACGCTGCACCGTTATTGTCCATGTTTACAAAAACTGAAGCACGCTCGCTGCATGACGTCGTTATGTCCTCTCCTGCACATGCGGGACTTTTTTTTTTTTTTTTTTTATTCAAGTTCACACAGGAGATCACATACAAGTCGCATTTATTTGGAAATGTGAACGAACTCGCAAAAAAATCGGATTTCACAAAAAAATCCAAATTGAGCATTCAGCCCTGCAGTGTGAATGTAGCCCAAGTGGCCTCGGTCGCATTTGAAAAAATCAGATCTGTGTTGTTCAGACTGTCATGAAAAGATACAGGTCGCATAGGGGCAAAAAAATCGGATTTGGGTCACGTTAGCCTGCAGTCTGAACGTAGCCTAATACTGTGTCTGAAATCACTCACTACGGGCCTGGGTCAAAATGGTTGGGCCCACGCCGAACCAGGCTCAATACTAGCGCCGCGGGTGGGGGTGTGGGAGCTTCAGTGTGGCTGTAGAGACACAGCCAGGCTTTCATTCCTGTAAATCATTAGCTCTGCTGGGCTGCAATGGAGCATCCACGTTTAAACACACATATGTACATTTACATGAGAGCTGTTGATGCATATGTTCAAACTCTAATGAACGAAATCCATGAGCCATGACTTATTTCATGAAGAAAGTGTACAGCTGTAAACACCAGCCACACCACAGTGCGAGCGCACACAGTGGCCGTGTTGCCTGGTAACAAAACTAACTTCTACAAAAATCCTTTCTTTGAACAAAGTGATGAGAAGATATGGAGATGGTGAAGAAAAAGAAGAGGAGGAGAGAGAGAGAGAGAGAAGTGGAGATAAAAGAAAAATGTGAAAATTAGACAGTGAATGAGCAGAGTGCAAAAGATGGAGTGAAATATGAGAATAATGTTGAGCGAGCATTCAAAAGTTTATTTTAAAAACTCATTAAGGTGACAAAAAACAGACCGAGGAGAAGAAAGGAGAGTGTGCAGCGAGTGCTGATGTGAAAAGTATTTTTCAGTTGCTGGTGTATTGGCTTCATGTGTACACACAAAGAAGTACTTCGCTTACAGATGGTCCAGTGTGAGCTGAGATACAGAAACAGGAAGTTGGTACAGAGCCATTCAAAGCTGCTACGGCCGACAACTGTTTCTATTGAGCTCGGAGTTTTATTCTCATTTACTTACAGGTCAAACACCTTGAGACACACACACACACAGGGACCAGTTGGTTAAATTTGTCCGAAAACTAACTCACTTTGATTCATTTATCTCGGGCGATTCAATAGCATTTTAAGGTTTTCAAATACCTTTTTCCCTTGTTGACCGTTTCGACGGATCTCCTCTTCTTCAGAACATCATCCAGATATCGAGTGGTGACGTGCCTTATCAGCTGATGTTACTGAGGCGTGGTTAGCGTGTCAGATCTGACAGGTGGACCACGCCTCCTGCTGTCTGATCGCTCCCCCTCCAAGACGGTGATTGTAGGCTCCCTCATCCCTGTTCATCGTCACGTTTCCTAATCTCCACTGCTTCCATTACCCAACGTCGGAAGCGATTTTCCTCTACGCCGATGACTCTGGCTTTCTCCCAGTTAGTGATGGTCAACAAGGGAAAAAGGTATTTGAAAACCTTCAAACACTATTGAATCGCCTGAGATAAATGAATCAAAGTAAGTTCGTCAAATTCAAGATGAAATTAATTTGTTTACATTGTCCAAAAACTGTTGTTTAGCAGCTTTGATCGATTTCTCACTGAGCACGAGAACATGAATGTATTTAGAAATTTGCGTCCTCTGTGTTTTGGAGGTCAGTGGGAGTTGTGGAGGTCGCAGAGGTAACAAAAAAGATGACGTGAGATGTCGTCACCAACACCACTGAGATCTTGGACGTGTGTTCTTCGTGGAGGTCGTACTGAAGACATGCGTCAGGTACACGGGCGCCACACCTGCTCCATATGGTTGATTTCCTTCATGCATTGTGAGTGTGTCTGCCGTACGTATGTCAGACCTGTGGACGCCGCACTGACCTCACCAAAACGCGAGAAGTTGTAGGGTTTGTTGATCATGATCGACATCCTTTTGTGATTACAGGAGGTCTGCAGACCCAAATTTCCCAAGATGCACTTGGTGGTTCATGAGTTTGTTGCTCGGACCGAGACTAAAGGAGGTTCAACAAAAGCTGAGTCGACTCCAAGATGGAAACTTGAGTTCTTGGTTCAATCATCACTGCGTTTATTCTCCTTGTGTTCAGCTCTGATATGATGATTCGCCATGGCAACAAACAGCAGTTAGAGGGTTAATGCTGCTTCATGTCCAACACATTTTAAGGAGTAACAGAATGACTGAGCTTATTTCATTTAACTTCACTTTATTTTAATATTACAGGTGAGGAAGTGGTGGAATGATGTGGAAACAACTGCTATTTTCAATGATTTGTAAATGGACCAAAACAAACTTCAGGCAAATATCTGAGTTTAATTTCAATACTTATGTGTTATCAGTGTTAAAAGGAAAACTCCTGTTGGTGAAAAACATACATAAGGCGCACTGTCGGTTTTTGAGAAAATGAAAGGCTTTTAGGTGGAGCTTATAGTGCGGAAAATACGGTAATATTATGTAACAAACACGCGTCATCAGAGGATGAAAACACGTGATCAAGTCTGTTACTGCAGGACATGACTCATAGCTGAAGTTTCTCCTCTTTCAGGAACTAAAAACTCAGGTTAACAAACTCAGAATTAACACTAGAAGTTACTGGAATAACCCCCATACACACATGCTAATGCTAAGTGACCACACACACACAGAAATACATTAAACCCAATTTAATGGATAAAATCCACAACACACAGCAGCAGCATTTAAAGGAGCCAGCTTATTATTTGACTCCACACACACTGACACCTCCTGGGAGACATTTAATCCTGTCCTTCACCACACACACACATCCAGTCTACGTCCAGGTCCACACTGTCCACACTGAACCCTCCAGAGGCAGAGGGAGCTGCAGGAGGAGATGACCTCTTCTCAGCCCGCCAGTCATTTCCCCTTATGACCCCTGTTACTCCCGGAGGCCGGCGCTCTTTGATGTGGTCGAAGCTTCCCGTCCCGCTAATTGGCTATTTGGCACGACAGATGACTTTTAATTTATTTGGACGGCTGATAATTGGAAGTCTTTGGGAAGCAACAGTTCACAAACTCAACAAGGCGCTCCACAGGGACCAGAACAATGAGTGAGAATAATAATTACTGGGGTGGTGTTACTCTAAAGGGCGCCTCAGCAGCAGCTGGAGGATGTGTATTATGAAGCACCGACTAATTTCTTACTTTTAACTGTTGCATGCAAACTCCCAGCAAACAAAGTCTTTCGTCCCTCAGTGCAAACTCACACTGGGAGAAGTTGTGTGTATGGTTTGAAGTGTAGTAAGATTTGTATTTCCAAGGTTCACGCAGTATTTCAAGGAGCAAAATACTTCAGAGCGAGGAACCTGCTGCTGATTAGACTATTGGATTGTATTAGTGGCTGTGTTTTATATTATGTCTCCAGGGCTTTATCAATATTTATTCTCAGTGGAAATTGGTGCAGGGGAGAGAATTTATTTAACAAGTCTCAGTCTGAATTAAAGCAGAAAATACATCCTTGCCCTCTGAACGGAGCATGAAAGTGCTTTTTGATCTAATTCCCCGATTAGCAGACTGCTATCATCTGTCTCACGCCATCACTGCTGAACGAGGAAGTGTTTGATGAAGTTAAGATGCTTTGGTTAAGGTGCTGTCTGTTTAGGGAAAAGATTACGTTTGGGTGAAAATACGTAGCTTGTTGAGGTCGGGGAACAATCTGATCGAGCTTTGAAAAGACAAAAACACACTAGGCCTCCTCCACCAACGTCTTCAGAAGGTTTGCTTTGTTCTCACGAGAAAGTCGACGTTAGATTGAAGGTGTTTGTAAAGGGTTTGAAAATGTTCCCAGCTCCGATTGATGAATCCCAATCCCTCGTAAACTGGGGGCGCCTTGCTAATGCCCATAAAAGGTGATGAAAACGTTAAAACCTTCAGTAGCTCTAAAAGAGGAAGTGCTGCAGGAAGTGAACAAATCAATCTGTCACCTTTCGGTCTTCCTACCACCACAACAACAGCTCGCAACAACGCTGTACGGCAGACTGGCCAAAACATATATGTTGATCATACTCAGCGTTCAGGCTTGAAAGATGGTAAATGGTAAATGGGGTACATAGCGCCTTCATGACCTGAGCTAGGTCCCAAAGCTCTTTACAACGCAACTCATTCACCCATTCACACACACACTCACACACCAATGGCTACAGAGCTGCCATGCAAGGCACTAGCCACGATTGGGAGCAACTTAGGGTTCAGTGTCTTGCCCAAGGACACTTCGACATGTGGACAGGAGGAGCCGGGGATCGAACCCACGATCTTACGATTCGAAGGCGACCCACTCTACCAGCTGATCCACAGCCGCCCCGGATGCACTTGCTTGGTCCATGGCATTTTTTGTACGCACACAGTGTGTAGACGGCCGATTGAGACCGAGGCTTTAAGAGTTTCATCTGGGTGTTTGTAGATTTTGTTCTTACCTACGAACAAATTTCAAGATTAGAAAATGTGTATATTGTAGCTTTCCAGTTCCTCCTTAAGCCGCTTGAGAAGCAGATCAGGTTCGGTAAAAGTTTGTCTGATGCGCTGATGCTAAGTAGCACGCTGAGTCCCAACTGTGTTTCCATGATTTAATAAACACAACTGCAACACAGTTTACACAGTTTGCGAACGTGATAACCAAAAAAAAAAGTGCGGTGATGAGCGTGGCTAAACGTAGCTAAGTGGTCAACAAAAAATTACGGCTACCAAGTCTTGCCTCTCTCTCCTCACCGAGTGCAAGTGATTCACCCCTTAATATAACCTGACATTATCATCCACAGTGCACCATGTGACCCAAACTCCCTGTCACCATGGTAACCAGACAAAACAAATGGAAGCCAGAATAATCGATAGATGGCTCCTACAGTGTGAATGCCAGTGTGTTCTGAAGAACTGTGTAACTGGGTTTGAACAACCAGTTTGTTTAAGAGGACCTAACTTCCAGATCTTGACATACTCTATATCTGGCAAAATATGTTGATATGTAGGCGGGACAAAGGATTTGGAGTACTTTGACTGGACCATTGAAGCACAACAAAACACCATAGCTTGCTAGCTAGCTAACGTTACTAAGTAAATGTGACTTAACCTAAAAATAATATCCAAACCAACAAAAGGTTTGTCATTTGTTTTGGATAACATCATCCAGTGAGTGAACAGTACAACCAGAGGTGTCATCTGAAAGGATTAAAAAGACATTTTTTTAAATTTCAGGTTGATTTTAAAGTTAAAGCTTTATCAACCCGTCCCTCCACCCCAATGCAAATACTGAATAATGAAGTCCACCACCAACTGTGCTTCCCTCACAATGTGGCAAATTGGATGAGAAGTACATAAATATAATTTCTGGAGATAGTTTATTGGTGAAAATGAAACATATTTTAGGACAAACCTCAACATGTGTCATGTTTTAGTCCACCTCACCCAGTGGCTTCATCACTGTTAAATAACAGCAGATTATTTTCCTTTGAAGAACCTTTAAAATAAAAGAAACATCATGGATATATTGTCGGATTCCTCAGTATATTTTGTTATTTTCTTGACTTTTTGTTGTATGATCAGGTCTCTGAAGGTTGGTGTGCTCAACATGTCCAATCTGGACAGTGTACAAGCTGCAGGTGCAAAAATACTGTTGTGTGTGTTGGTGTTTAACAAAATGTGTTTTTTATACTGTATAAAACATACAAGAAGGTCGAGCACTGCTCCACCTGAGATCTTCACCTAATGAAGATCGGTCCTGTGTTTTTCACCTCTGCACAAATAAAGACTGTTTCACTGCAACAAACACAAACAGCCTCAGTAATTCACACTCTGAGCATTTTAAAATCTCTACGCCAAAACAAACCAATGATGAAATGAGGTCAGCACTGAGCCACAGTGGGGCAATAAAGCAGGAAAACAGAGTGTCATGGATAAATAGCGGCTTCAAATCCAGCGTCAGCGGTGGACTTCGATTACATCCAGGGTTTAGTCATTAAGCAGGAGCTGGTGTCTAATGTAGAGCAGCTCACAAGGAGGAAACGTACAGAAAATCCTTTCTCTATTATGTTACAAGGACTCATTAATGTGAAGTACCAGGGTCAGAAACCCTGCATCCAAGAGAGGAGGACTGTTATATATGCTAAATGTTTTGATTTATTATTTAACCATAGGGACTAATTCTGAGTAATTCAAGTTTCCACCATCCAAGCCTGTTGCACTCAGCTTGATGTGTTTGGCCATGAGCAAACACATTTATTAGCATTTCAAACCTCTGTTCTCTTCTAATGAAACTTATTGTGTTTTATTTTTAGGTGTAAAACAGCCAAAGTAAAAACCTGCCTCAGCTGGAAACCTCAGCGGTGATCCACGTCCCAAACATCTCAGAGTGTTGGTCACAAATTGGGGTAAAATGGATCAAAAGCTCAACATGGATCAGTGCAGTGGACTGTTGTGGTGAAGGGACGGGAGCCTGAAGGAGCAGCTCAGATCAAACATCCCTGCATTCAGCTATCATCACAGGCTGTGGGTGATATCAGGGAGATATCAGGGTGATATCAGGGAGATATCAGGGAGATATCAGAGAGATATCAGGATGATCTCAGGGAGATATCAGGGTGATATCAGGATGATCTCAGGGAGATATCAGGGAGATATCAGGGAGATATCAGAGAGATATCAGGATGATCTCAGGGAGATATCAGGGTGATATCAGGATGATCTCAGGGAGATATCAGGGAGATATCAGGGAGATATCAGGATGATCTCAGGGAGATATCAGGGAGATATCAGGATGATCTCAGGGAGATATCAGGATGATCTCAGGGAGATATCAGGGTGATATCAGGGTGATATCAGGGAGGCAGGGATCACCCTGATGGAGACATTAGAAGCTCGGTGAGGCCTTTGTTTGCTGAGGTGCTGATTACAGTGATGTCATTTTATCACCTGCAGTAGCTGCATCAATACTTAGTTTTTAAGCTGACTACTTATTATTCCTGAGTAAATTCAAAAGGATTAGATTTTAAATTTTAACTCAAACACTGAGTGAAATGTAAAAATCATGTTTTCTTAGAAATGAAAACTAACCTCATGTTGGATGTACTTAAATATATTATGTTTATTAATATTTTTTTCCAGGTTTACCTGGAGGTGTGGAAGTTTTCAGGAAGATTTCTTCTGAATGTTTTCTATTTTTTTTTCTCAATGAGATTCTGGAAAATTAATGCTGTAAATATACATTTATGAAAAATCACACAAAGAAACTGTTTCTGTTTTAAAGAAAAAAATTAAAAGTTTTTTTAAAGGTATTTTAAAGTTGCATTTAAAAATTTATAATAATTTCACAAAAAATTATTTTATTTCATGAGTGAAACTTAAATTAATCCTGTAAATACGTTGCAAATACTTTGCAGGATTGGATTGTGAATTGACATATTTCTTGTATATTTATTTTTTATTTTTGGTTTACAACAAAACCATTAAACATGTATTTTTATCAGTTTAATTGGTTTTACAAGTGGGAATACCTGTAATTCATTACACATTGAAAAAGGGAAAAATTACATAAATGTAAAGATACAAACTGGATGGTTATTAGTTGTGTGTCTTCTGTTACATGAAGTAACCATTGGTGGACAAAGTACTCAACTTCAGTACTGGAGTCAAAGTACTGATACTCATGGTCAAATCTTACTCAACTACAAATAAAAGTTATTGGTCAAAATGTTACTCAAGTTAAAGTACTAAAGTACTTACCTCTAAAAATACTGAAATATTCAAAAGTACAAAGTAAAAGTACATTTTCTAATATCAGTACATTGCTGTATTGTTCTCAGTGCCCGAGTCAATCCCCGACTAACGTCTGCTTCCTGTTAATGTGGTATTTTAATCTGAAAGGGCTTCGATGAAAAGAAAACTCCTTCCTGCAGAGTGTGTATAATACTTTGTTGGTTGACTGTTCGGTTTCCTGTTTTTT
>OOFC01047663.1:9115-19123 GCA_900323345.1 Pseudochromis fuscus
AGCTGCACACAGTACAAACACACGCAACAAAATGTCATTTACACCCGACGCACACGGGCCCCTCTGAACAATCCACATACATAGGGTGAGGGCGCCGCCATTCATCCGGTGCACATGGAGCAGTTGGGCGGCGGGGGGGCACCTCTGCAGTGCCCTGGAGGTGGACTGGTCGCTCTCCAGCCACCAGTCCACAATCTGTATTTTGTCCGGGCTGGGACTTGAACCACCAACCCTCCATTTCCCAACCCAAGTCCCAACCAGTTTATCAATAATGTAGCCACTCTGTATTTTAATGGAGGTAACAACAACAAAAGGATTTCCCTCAGATTGTTTCAGTCTTTCTACACTTCATAATTTACTGCACCACGTCTAACCTCATACACATGTCCTGTCCTCTGGCCCGACTCCAGTCCCATTACAGGCAGAGCTGGACAGGAGGTTCACATGAAGGAAGGTACAAGAAACAGTGCGTGTGATACGTGTTGGTGCTGAAATATCCAATCACGTTCCTCATTTAGCTTGTCTTTAACTGGAGTGTGCTCTCGGCCACGGCACTCAGCCAATTAGGTGACAAATGCTCCACGCTGCACAACTTAATGTGTTTTCCAGAGAAGTTTGACATAACTTAGACATAATAACATCGTAAAAGCAAACACAGCAAAAAGCCATTAGAACAAACACTGACTGTCAAACAGAGAAAAAATCATTCATGGTAGAAAGTGGCATGAAGCAAGTAAAGCAAGCTTGTTTTCTGCTCCCACGAGGAAGATGTACTTACTGTTTCTGTCATGTAAAATACTTTCAAATGTTCACATGTGGAAGCTCAGATTAAAAGATTGAATTCAATATGGAGTAAATAAATTACATTGTTAAATTCACTAGGAAGTTAAATTTGATATAGAACTTTTTAAAAAAGATCATTTTGTAATTGGTAGGGTAAATTTGGAAACTTTCCATGGGAATTAACGGGAATTTATGGGAATTAACCAGAAATTTACAGAACTGAAGGTTGGCCCTCAACAGGGAATTTAAATATAGTTGGGGAAAATATATTGTAGCATAATCTTGGCTAAAACAACCAGATTTAATGCAAGTACACTCCTCAAACATTTGAGGCCACGCCCCCTGCATGCACTGTGCACTCCTCCATCACATGCACTGATGATTGGTTAAACCCTGGAGGCCATGCTTCACTTTAGAGCCCACACAGTTGATCCTGTGGATTATATAAAGTCAAGTAAGTTTTTATAATATTATGGGGTAAATATGTTTGATCTATGATGGTATTACTGTTTAACTTGCAAAAATTAAATAAAAACGTATCATACAGTAGCTAGCTAGCTGGTAAGCTAGGTGCTAAATGTAAGCTAGTTTTCATTTCATTGACCATTTAAGCGGCAGGTTATTACAGCTCCCTCTAATATGATGCTGTTTCTTCTGACTCCTGGTAGATGGTTTTCTGTAACCAGACAAGAATTTATACATCAACTGTAAAACATTTTATTTATTTATGTACTTTTATCGGCTGCTGCTTCTTTTTAACTTTTCTTTTAGACATCTTCTTTGCAAACTTGTGGTTTGAGTGTGTTTTAATGCTTTGTTTTTTTAATTGTGGAGCCTGTCAAAGAGGAATTTTTGTCATCGTTTGGGACAAACAAAGTCTATCCATCTATCTATATTTTGACGACAATTCTAGTTATTTAGCCAACTATATTTCTGTTCATTCCAATGCATGAGTGTTTTACAAGCTTTTATGTTATTTGTATATGTTACAGTTTGTTTAAATTACCCCCAATTTCCAGTTAATTCCCATAAATTCCCAATAATTTCCCTAAATTCCCAATAACTCTCATAGAAAGTTTCCAATTTGGAATATTTCCAAAATTCCCCAGCTTAACTTCCCATGGAAAGTTTCCGTTAAGATTCTGGACATTTACTGGAACTTTTCTGCCCCTTTGCAACTCTAGTAAAAGTAAAACAAAAGAGAAGTGAATGGTGGCAGAAGAATAAAAAGAAGAAGATCTAAAAGAGCTAAACCTTAATCAACAAATATCCTTCATCTTTTCTTTGACCACCATCCCCCCACGTCCTTGGTGAAGAAAGCAGGTTTTCAAAAGAGGAGATAAAAGGCACCCTGGGACACGTCTCTGAATGCAGATCTGCCAGGCTGTGTCAAAACTCACACTGTTTCCAAAGACTCTCCCAAAATGATACAGCTCATAAAGAAAAGAGTGGAAAAAAGCCCATTATCTTTCTTATGGCTGGTTGGAAGAGCTCCAGCCCGAGCTCCAGCCAATCCAGATGCAGAGTTTCCAAAAGTAAAAACTCTGCAGGGAGTCGTTCACTCACAGCTCTGCGGGGAAACTACTCAACAATGTGGAGATTTGAAAACAAACAATGTGAGGAATCAACTATTTTTATGGAAATACAAAAATCATTATTTAAATGTGATTCACTGCACTGAAGTTATCAAAAGGGAACTGCTCTCCAGAGACAGGGATCACCTTTGGGACATGGGTCTCAAACAGGAGCGCTGCCACTTACAGCTGCACTTTCACAGTTTCTCGGGGCTACAGGTGAAGTTTACAGGAGTTATGTTTTCCTCTGTTTGTGCTCAGGCAGGAAAAACAATGCAGACAGTTGTAGTTAAATGGATGAAACTGACTGAGAGCTGTTGTTTTTATAAGAGTTAATTTTAGGTAACATTTTGTAATAAATAAGATAATTGAATCAAAAATGTATGTCTTGTTTACATAATGTAAAGTTAAAACAGATATGGGAGATGTCTCGACTGATTTAAAATTTTTTAGCGGATTTAAAACAGGAAGTATGTGTAAAGTATAGGTGCACATGTCTCACATACAGCTTCATCATATTGTATCTGAAGACGACATTTTTAACTACAAATACTTCTTTTGGGACAGGCAGCCAATGAGATGCTCCTGTCATATCCACAGACTTTAATTGTGCCTAGTGTCATGTGGTTTTATTTATGTTTCGCTTTGGTTCATTTTAGCTTATTTCTCTTATTTATATTTTATAGTATTTGGATGTTCAGTGTGAAAGACTTTTCACACACTTTCTTTTATAACTTATTGTTTATTGAATGTGTATTGTTTGCACCAAGGATCTGAGAGAAACATAATATTCGGTACAGGTTGTGACAATAAAGCTGAATTTAACTTTAACCTTTGTTGACATGAGGATGTTTGTGTTTTATTGATTTCATATTGTTGTTTTGTGTTACGCTCTTTCAGTTGTCAGGACGCTGATGACAGCAAGAGAGAGGAGTTCAAAGAAGAAGTGGTGAATGAAAGGTACGACCTGTGTCTGTCAAAGAGATAAGTTAAAAAATAATGCGTAATAATGCTGAGCTAAAAGTATTACCTTGTTAACTACAACAGTTTATTAGCTAAAAGTAATAAACACCTAATAGCAATAAATAGTTAGCTTCCAGTAATGTTTCTAATAGCTAGCTTAAACAATGGATAGCATGGCTAAAAGTAACAAACCAGTTCAACTAATAGATAAATGGTTTGAATATTTAATATTTTTAAAGACAAATGGTCAATATACTAGTACTGAATAGATATTTGGATAATGGATGAAAAAGTCTAAATCGTCACATGAATAATTGGTAATTAAAGCTAGTTAAGGCTAGGCTAGGCTAGTGATACTGTTTACACTGGTATTGGATACATGGCTGTAATTTACAGGTTCTGCTTTGAAATGCAGCTTTACCAAATCAAGCTACCGTATTTTCCGGACTATAAGTAGCTACTTTTTTCCGACGCTTTGAACTTAAACACAGGTGCGGCTCATGTATCGGCGACACGAAGCTCATTAGCTTTTTACAAGCTAGCAAGCACCGTGCCGCCGATACATTTAGCATCGTCACATCAGACCCGGTCAGAGTGGACCACATGAAACTGTTTGAATACATTCAATAGCGGTTTATAGACAGGTGCGCTCAATAGTCTGGAAAATACGGTAAGTAAGAAAATAATTTCAGATGAATATTAAACATGGAGACTGGTGTTCATGATTTTTTATTCTTCTTTCAGCCATGACCGTTGAAACCATGACCATCAAAGTCCTGTAATATTACCAGAGTAGATATTTTAACCCAAACCCAGATTTTTCTAACCAGGTTGTTTGTACCTGAACCAAAACATTAATATTTCCACATTATGAACCAGGTTTGATTTTACGTTGTACAGATCAGAGAAGGTCAGGAACAAACTTTTGTGGATCAGATTTAATGGATGCACGTTGACCTATTCACAATTAAGGCAGACAGAGACAGACGCAGTGGGGTGTACGTCCTTTTCACAGTTGATATTTTGACGTCTAAAAGCAGGAAAAGCCCTGATGTGATGATTAATTGTTTTCCATGTGAGGGAGGTTTGGTGTTGTACCTGCTGGCTCACTGATGAGGCTTCCTGCGCTGCTCAAAGATCCGCTGTGACTATGAGAAAGGTCCCAGTGTAGGTAATTGTTGTTCTGTATGCTTGTGTAATTAATTTTAATTAAAAGTGTTTGTCTAACTTTAACTTTTCTAAACTTTTCTCTTTTTAAATACTTGTTTCTGCTGACTCTCGGCTTTTTGTGTAAACTCAGCCAAGTGGGCCACACACCTTCAAACCCTGTTGAGGATGAATAAGTCACACTTATGAAGCTTTAAAATAGCAGTGCAGTGTGTGTGTGTGTGTGTGTGTGTGTGTGTGTGTGTATGTTCTTCTGTTATGTAGCATGTTGGATGTAACATGAAACCAGTTGCATGCTGGTTAGTTTCAGTGTGTGTATTTGTGTTTGTAACATTTGTTTAAATTTCCCTCAACAGCCATTTTTCTACACAGCAAAAACTGGATATTTGAAATTTCAGTTAAACATTTCAGAGTTGATCTTAACTCCCAAAGTGTCATTTCAACACTTCAAGAGTTAAATGGTGTTTGGTGTTGGAGTTGTTTGAAACAGTGATCATGTCAGTGTTAAATCAACTCTGCAGAGATGTAATGAAGCTCCGCCCTTTATTTCACTTCTTGTGTTGGAGACCAGGAGACCAGTCTGTGTTTTGTTTCCTCTAATGCAGATGTACATGGCAACTACAATTAAGTCAAACTTTCCTAAACTGTTACAAAGTGAAGCTAAAAAATCAGCAGATAATGTATGTTTTATAAACCTTTGTTTGAACCGAGCAGCAAATTTGTGCAGGTGAGTAGCTAAGAGTCAATTGTACCTATGAAAGTCATGACATGTGCTAGACGTGGAGCAGTGGTACAGTACGTGTCTACCTACTGGATAGTCCAGGTTTGATTCCAGGTCATCCAAGTGTGTCAGTCTACCCCAGAGCAGTCGTCATGTTTAACTCCCCTAGTGTTACTTTAACTCTGTTTACGAGTTAAAAAAAAGTACTCCTGCACAGTGTTAAAAGTTTAACTCTTTTGAAAGTGTTAATTTAACTGGAGAGTTCGGAGCCAAAAAAACCCCAGAAAAGAGTTAAAATCAACTCTGTGGGAGTTAATTCAACACTCTGCTTTTTGCTGTGTACTTAGACTTTTAGCCCTTAAATGGGCACATAAATAATTGGGGAAATTAATCCTACTAATACTACTTTCTCATGTATCTGGACTAAAATGACCTACTTTCATCACTTTTTCCAACATTTTTATTATTATTATTTTCCTGTTTTCCTTTAAAGGGAAGTAAATATAAATGTTTCTTCTTTCATGTAGTTTCTTTGTCAACTTTTAAAACACTTTAGTATTACAATTGTACGGAGCCCCTTAAGGCATATTAGAAAAAAGAATGGGTGATTAAAAAAATAATACAATTTTGTGAGTCACTAATCTCGTGGTAATGCTGTCGAAAGGGTTAAAGAGATACATTTAATCATCTGCATAATGTCTTCATTTGGGACATCTCTCAAATGCAGGAAACGCTCCAAATTGCCCTCTGTCACTTTCTTTATTAACACTCTGAACAGTGAGGAAACATCAGGGAGACTTCTCTGCATTCTGGGTAAATTTGCATAAATAAATAAACACAAGCACGTGACCGATATAGATCTGTTCAGTCTGGGTGTATGGATGCCACGGACCAGTGTAGCCAGTATAGTCAAAACTGGTGAAAGGGTGACTGTCCAACCCCTGTCTACTGCCAAGCTCTGTTTTAATATCTTTGAGTTTTATTTTGACCTGAGCCTAAAATACAATGAACTTCTCCCACTGATATCTTGTCTAGTTTGTTACGTTCTGAGCGTGGATGACCTGGACGTACATCATGATGTAGTTTTTGCACGTTTTCCCTCGGGGCTCTGTACAATTTATTATTAACAGTTAATTAGCTTAATTCTTTAAAGTTCTGTTTACTAAATTTTGTAGGAAAATGTCACTTTTTAAACATTTAAGACTATCCTCCCAAAATCTAAAAAGTAAATACATTTAGTACATGTCTTTTTTCATGTTATTTTTGATTTTGATACAAATTATCAGAATATTTTTTCAATGTTCACATGAAGTAAAGTTGATTGTGAGTCAAACCATCAACAGCTGTGATTGTGTCCCAGATACAGAAACCATCTGAGGGTTCAACACATCATCTTTACTGGACCTTTCTTCACTGTGCTCTACTTCTATTCAGAAACATCTCAATAACAATGTATCAGACCTACAGTCATTTACATTTTGCTGCATCATGTCCCACCGAGAAAAACATCAGATACTCCATCGACCTGAGCAAAGCTGCAACAGCTGATCTGCTCTCTGCATTTTTAGGTTCATCAAAGGTGGACTCACATGAAACATGAAATAAACTAAGTGTGTCTTGTGGGAACTGCTTAATGATCTTTAATGTTTGTCACATCATCGCTCTTTTTCAGCTGATCAGACTTTGAACTGCAGTAACCTCTGTGAAAGCTGCTTCATACACAAAGTGCTTCACATATGATTGATCAGTCTGTTATAACACATAACAGGTTCAGACTGTATTGGAGTGAAATAGTGTAAAAGCAAGATAAATTACATTAATGAGACAAACTTAAAAAAAAGAAAAGTATAAAAACTACAAATTTATGTTATTAGATGAAATAGATTAATCACTAAAAATAGAAACATTTATTGAAATGGAACTTAACAACATGCAAATAATCAATTGTTAAAATATCATTGGTTAAAATTGTAAATCACATTTAATCCAAGCCAGGCTGAGGAGGTTTGGATGTGAACACTTGAAGCAGCTCTCAGGTTTTCATTCAGACTGAGCAGAAAGACCAAAGGCTTCCTCTCCACAGGTTTTACTGCAGCAACAGTAACAGTCTTGTGCTTGTGGACCTGCTGCACTGGACACTTTCATGAGGTTAAAAACTTAAGGAATTTTAAAATCAATATGGACGGATGAACTGAGCAGGATGACTTGTGCTGTGGATTTTTTTTATCAGTGAAAATAAAACTCCTCTCTCACACTGGAGCATTTTGTCTTTTTCTTATTTTAATATCATAAAAAGTATCTTGGATGTAAGTCCGCAGCAGTGAATCAGATCAATACCTAAAGAAATAATGCATACACAATGGTTATATAGGAGTATGCAAATACTCACACCAGAGAAGTTACCCATATATGGTCATGTTCTGAGTGAAGGTAGACAGTGACCTTGAAGGAGAAAAGTGACCATGGCAACCCAAAACAATGGCTACACACAGACAGTACATCAGTTACATGAGTTCACAACATCTCTCAGTAACTCATCAGTAATCTTCAATAATTTTCTCCTACACTTAATTATCGAGTATTTCATGGTGGAAAATGATCATTTTTGAAGTGAAGTCAGGTTTTTTGGCTTGTGGCAATCGGTGGTATTGCACTTTTTTATGGCGTCATTTTTGAGACACTGCTGTTTCATCTATTTCTATAGATACAGAAAACGTTTTTACTAACACCTACAATGAAATTATAGCTTGTCCTCTGCTAATTTAGCAGCTGTATCACTGAGATTGGTAAGCTTCTTGCTAGCTTGTTCTCCGTGGCCCTAGTTTTTTAAATATTTTGTTTAAAAGTGGTAGCTAGATGATTTTGATTGGCACTGAACCTCTATAGCAGTAATTATAACACATAAGAGAAAAGCTGTTTTACTTTGACCAATTTTAGATTGACGCCACTGGACAGCAAAAGAGGAAGATGTAAGGGTGGGTGGTTAGTTTGGTCTCATTGGAGACTGTATCGTATCTACTGTATCTACATTTGGACTGTATATAGAAATGGACACAGCCACTGGGGCTCAAAAATGAGGCCAATGCAGAACTGCAAAAAAAGCAATACCAACAACAGCCACTAGGTGCTGACTCCAAAAAACGCGAGTCATTCTGATGTCATTAGTTAAAGTCGACTCTTCTTCTCAGTGATCTGGTCCATCTGAATATCATTTATCTTTAAGGAGATGTTAGGCTGAGAGAAGGGGAGGAGTTAGGGGCGGGGTTAGTTTGATTAACAGCTCTCATCTTCAATCATTTACAGGTGGTTTGGAGGCTCATTCACTGGTGAACTCCAGTATCATACAGATTAGATATATGGGTCAGACCCACCTCCTCACTCCTCCCTTCATGTCCAAATAGGGTCACTTCTGGCTCCAAAAAACCCAAAATGGCCGACATTCAAATTCTAAACTCCTAGCTTCACAATGTGAGTCCACAAACCAACAGGTGACATCACATTAGCTTCATCTAATTCTATATACAGTTTATGGTGCATGAATGAACTAAGGTGAACTTAGCACTCACCACTGAACTTGGCCTTAAATGTTAGTTCATGCAACATTATATTTCTCCTGCTTCTTTCTCTGTGGCAGCAGAACAAGTCTGATCTCTGCAGATCTGAGATATTGAAGTTTCACTAACTTAATACTTTTCTGTTGCTACAAGTTTTGTTGATTTCTGAGTTAAAACTTCTTTATTTTAAGTTTGTCCAACTTGTTAAAATACAATATGAACTTTCTGAAGTAAGTCCATTTAAAATCCTCTTTCTTCATGCTGAAAATTCTCAACAATTTAAGCTTTACCCACCAACCCTCATCAATCACTAGAGTGTTTCCAGCTTTTCTCTCCAACCACCGTTTGTTGTGGTTGGAGCAACTTTAATCTGGAGTTCACTGGTCAGACAACACCAGGCAAACCAGTATCTGTAGAATCAGTGGTAGATTTCCTTTAGTGTGTGACGAGGTCCTGCTCAGATTACAAGCAGCATTAATTACAAACAAACACTTTGTACAAACTAGTTTGTTTGAAGTTCAGTGAAACTCTACAAAGTTTAAATTGTCCTTAAAAGTTCAGACTTCCTCTGAGAGCGTCGCCATAAAAGCTCCAAAATTTCCATTCCTCACAGGTCAGGTGACACCGGAGCACCGCAAACAATAAATCACACAGCAACAATAATTACCACTTCCTCCCAAATCAGCATGGATAGATAACCTTAAATCTCAGCTCATTACTCCTTATCTCACCTGCCAACCTCCTGGATTAGCAGCAAACACTTTGAAGTGCATTTGTGGAGAAAATCATTAGTTTTACAATTAGTTTTATTGATGCTAACAGGTCTGTCTGCCCACTGGCTGCTCGTGTCCACTCCCCACCTCTTCTTAAGTTCACTTTGTACTAAATTGGGCGGCAATGAGCAGAAGATAACAACAGCAGTGTGTGTGTGTGTGTATGTGTGTGTATGAAAGGTCTTGGTTGTATAACAGAATAAAACTCTTGATGATCCTCTATACAACCAAGCTACGCTGCAACAAAGGGTTACGTGTGTTGTTATGTTCGCTGTGAATAATATCTTTGTTGTTTGACAAACTACGCCATCTAGTGGTTGTTTTTAGTTCATTCGTTTAGTTCGTTTTTAGTTCTTGTTTAAGATAGTAGAAGAAGAATTCTGACAGGAAGTTGATGTTTCTCTGTTGTTGCTATGGTTTCACTGCGGTACATGACAGCTCCACTCTCTCGCTTTCTTCGTTTGTTGTTTGTT
>OOFC01047665.1:0-12230 GCA_900323345.1 Pseudochromis fuscus
AAGTACTGGGTTCTTCACAATGATCCTCGCCATGCAAATGTGTGACAGCATCCATGTGTATGGATTGATTGATGAGAACTACTGCAGGTGAGGTGTCTGTGAGCTCTGTCTTTTTTCAAACATACACTACCAGTCAAAACTGTGTGTACACCGTATAACAACAATGATATTCCAGTGACGACAGACGTACAGACTCAGCTGGTTCTACATGTTTAACTGTGATTACACACATTTCAGACTTCAGGCCAACATGAATAAAACACCTCAGCCACTCCCACTGTTGAGCTCTGGGAGTTGTAGTTTGGGGATAATTTGCTGGTTCAGGGAATATGTGTTTAATAGACTTTAATGTTTTGGTGGTTGTTTAATTATATTGTACAAATGTTTTGTGATACTTATTTGTAAATAAAGCAAAAACAATTAATTGTTTGGTAAGAACAATACAAGGTTGGGTACCAACAACATTTTGGGTAAATCAACAAAATATTAAGTAAAAACAATTAAATTCTGAATGAAAAGCAAATGTTGGGTCAAAGCAATATATTGGGCAAAAAAACAAAATATTGGGTAAAAAGAATCAGAAAATTGGTAAAAACCCCATTAAATGTATGTAGTTGTATATTACATATATTTTTATTTTTAGGGCCCAAGCCCTAACCAGGGGCAAGGGTCCTATTGTAATTGTTGCGTTTCTTTCTTTCTTTCTTCTTTCTTCTTATTACGCCACTTTGAGACTTAATTTGACCCCTAAACATATCAAAAACTCACCAAATTTGGCACACTCATCAGGCCTGGTGAAAAATTCAATAAAATGGAAAAACCAAACCCCTCGGTGCAAAAATGTGCTTTGTAGCGCCACCTAGTTTTATTTATTTTAATTTATTTTTATAAAAGGTCAACTGTCTTTATAAGTTGTACACACATTAGACTGTGTTTTCTATGTTTGGACACTGAACTATGACGACGTATCAAAGTAACTTTTGCATTGCTCTGGTGCTGTCCTCCTCCTGACAGCCGAGTCAATCACAGTGCAGTTCCTTACCATTACTATGAGCAGAGCCGACTGGACGAATGCAGGATGTACAAGGTCCACGAGCACACACGGCGCGGCGGCCATCGCTTCATCACAGAGAAGGTCATCTATGCCAAATGGGCAACACGCCACAAGATGGAGTTTAAACATCCGTCTTGGAACCTCTGAGGAACGACACCTTCAAACCAAGAAGGTGTCCCTGACTGTACAGTGGTATTTATTGTTTCTACTGGACTGTGGCCTCAGTTATGTGGTGTGTTACTGGTTACCCTGCAGTTTCTAAGTAGACAAGACTTGGTCACTGTACTGTCCAGAACTACTGATGTAAAGTAACACGTGTCACTCTCAGTATTACTGAATGTTACATTTAGCCATTTATCAATATGGATGCTGGAAAAACAGATGCTAAATCCAGTTGCTACCAAAGTTGAAATAGTTTTTTCTACCTGTGCCTTTACTTTGGGGCTGTGTCTGCACACTCTGATACTTCATGCTGCGATCTGGCCTGTGTGGATTAAAGCTACAAATGCACTTTTACTCACAGAGTGCATTATATAGGGCTGCAGGTAACAAGTATTTTCATTACTGATTCATTTGTTACCTTTGCTGAGGAGGAGGGGTGAGGTTTTAACCTTTGTTTGTTCTCAACATCATGGGAAAACTACTCTCTCACACAAGCTTTTTAAGAGTTAGGATTTGGCCCAAGGAACAAATTAGTAGAGGATGGGATCGTGTCCCCCAAAATCACTCTTCTACAATAGAAGAATGTAAGATATTGTTTACTCTGTGGCCTCAGTGCAGCTCGATTATGCCTTGGTAGAGGTTTCTAGTCTTAGTCCTAAACTAAGTTAAATGTTACAATCAGAAGTCTAAGAAAACCAGCAACAGCTGGAGACCCTTTGGTTGTTTGAGACATTTTTTATGTCAATCAGTCAGCAACAAATGTAGCTAATGACAAAGAATAATTGACTGACTGTTTCAGCTGTGGTATTATTACTGCTCCTTTTGTTGCTACTTTGTTTCAAACCATGAATGACATGAACTGTTATGTTTGAAGTAAATCTGCATCCACAGACTCTCTGACCTTTTCAGAAGAAATATTGTTCATGTCTGATGTTGAAGCTTTGTGCTGACTTACTTGTCCTTGTTACAGTGTACAAATGTTGCAGTGCTACAGTGGGATTTAACCACATGGTGATGTGAACAGATGTTTCCACAGTGAGCGTCATGTTACTCAGTGATCATGCAGTTTTCAAACGTGGCATCGGTGGTGTGTGATGGAGCAGAAACATCTTCACTGACGCAGCAACACGCAGCTTTAACTCTGATAAATGGCCAAACCACAGACATTAAAGACGATAAAAGACCCAGAGCCTGTGGATGTGTGTGGTTAGGATCTGTGTGGAAGTACAATTACTGCTGGTGACAGGAAATGGAGGTCCACCAGAAGTCCTGGAAGAGTGGTGCCATACCTGCATCCACACTGTTGACTGTCGGGCGTCCGGTAGATGAACCTGTGATAATTTAATGTAGAAAGTCGTGGCCAAAGACTCCCATGGAGGAGCCTCGGTGTCTTGTTTGAATTTACTCTGTACTGTGGACACAGATGAGTTATCTCTGTCCAGACAGTCACTTTAAAATTGTTTACCTGCCATTTTGCTGCCTGTTTATAATAACGTAGAGCTGCCTTTTCAGATGCATTATACTTAATTTATTGTAACACCAAAGACTGTCATAGTATTTGCACTACCAAGCAAGTATTTTTACTGTAATGTTTGTATATATAATGCTGGGATAAAGTGTATTATTGCTTTTCTTTGTTGTATCATGTTCAGCTGTAGTGAACACTGAAAAGTAAAAACCTGAACGTAAACTCGTCTGTCCGTCCGTGCGGTTATGGCCTTTAAAAATGGAGGAGGAGCAGTTACAAAGTAAGTCAAGTCAAAGTTTATTTTACCCCAGAAACAACACTGATGCCTCAAAGGGCTCTACAGTGAATATTATAAGAAGCTTTGTACAACAAATTGACAAGGTGCTGCACACCACCAGAAATGTCTAAAAATTGATTTAAAAAAGACTTCTTTTTTTTTTAAACTAATTCTTTCTCCAAATCAAGCCACCACACAATCTTAAACAACTTACAGTTGTTTGTAGGAGTCTCTACAAATGTAACAAACAACTTCAGCTTTAAACAGTAGCAGTATCAATACGCGCAGCTCCAAAAACAGAGCTGTGCAAATTTATACACTCCACACAACAGCAGTAACTTATTCTCATTCAGTGATGCCAATACATCGACATCACTGAATGAGAATAAGTTTCCAAAGGATGCTGAAATCTTTTTGTCTTTGTCTCCAGCAGCATTGACAAAAACCGTTCTTAATGAACCAGGACTTAAAACACATATCATTTGATCCGGTTTTATTGTGATTCCGTGAAAGTCGGGAAAACCGGTCGACCCGGAGGAAAACCGAATTTTTTTTTCTTCCAAGATGAATTCATGAAAATACTAAACACTACTAAACTACTGTCACAAAAAATGACTTGAAGCTGTGAATTTTTATGAATTCATCTTAAAAGAACAAAATGAAACCCTTGATTTTTTTTTTTTTTTTTTGAAATTCTCATACCAGGAAAGAAAGAGATTTAGAATCTGTTTGCTTCTTTCATGATGAGAAAGTTGGGAAAACCGGGCGACGCCGAGAAAACCCGAATTTTTATTATGAATTCATCTTGAAAGAACAAAATGAAACCCCTGTATATTTTTTAATTTTCATACCAAAAAGCAAAGAGATTTATAGTCTCTTTGCCCAAAACCCGATTTGTTTTTTTCTTTCAAGATGAGTTCTTAAAAATACTAAAGACTATTAAACTACTACTTCAAAAAATGAATTACCTGACTGACCTGAAATTACTTAACAGCATCGGAAAGGTTTAGTGATGGCGTTGCCCAGTGTGGAGAAGAACCTGCAGAAGGCACTGCGCTGCTTTGGCTTCACCACAACGTGTTTCTTCACGGTGAAAGCGATGAACTCGGCGAGTCCTTCATCCTGAAGGTGCATGGCGAGCACAACCTGCTCCATGCCATGACACCGTTTGCAAGCGTCCTTCAGGACTACCTTGACCAGGGTTTCAAGGGTTTCTGTCGTCATGCGGACATCTAATCCCACGAGTTTAGCCCATACATTTTCTAACAGCCAATCACTAATGTTGTGTGCAGGTAAAAGGTGGGGCAGGATTTCCGCCTTCCTGTAGAGCCGTGTCAACAACATCGCAACGAACATCTTGATGTACAGTCTGAGATGATTTCAGTATCTCTGAAACACAATTGGCAACAAACACCTTGAATCTGGATCTTTTGTTGTTGATGTATTTCAGCACAGAAGCACTATCAGTCCAAAACACAGATTCCTGAAGACTCATGTGCAGCTCTTTCTGCCACAGGAAGTTCATGCGGCTGGCCATTGTTGCAGCAATCAGTTCCATTCTTGGAATTGTAACTGTCTTCAGTGGGGCGACACAAGTTTTTCTCATAATGAAAGCACTGTGCATTTGAAGGTGCTCATTCTGTAACAGCAGGTAAGTGACTGTACCATAGCCTTCCTCACAAGTGTCGCAGAAATGGTGTAATTGTGCAGTAATAACATCTCCAAACTCCAGAGGTTTTAGACATCTGGGTAGCTCAAAGTTGTCCAGTAGGTGGAGCCCTTGCGTCCACTTAAGCCACTCTTTGGAGACCGTCTCTGGTATGGGGTCATCCCAACCAACTCCTCTTCTGCACAAATCCCTCAAGATCCTTTTGGCTGTCAGAACAAGGGGACTTAACATACCAAAAGGGTCATAAATAGAGCTGAAAGTGAAAGGATGCCTCTGCGGGTGAATGGTCTGTCCTTCCTCACAATTTTGAATTAAAAGGCATCTGACTTGATACACCACACCCAGTAATCTTTCAATGGGCACAAACTCCTGCTCCAAGTCCCACTGCCTCACCCCTTTAGCTCTGCGGGGCTCTGGAACAGCCTCGAGTACTTCATATCTGTTACTGTGCCACTTAGTCAAACAGAATCCCCCTTTAGCGCACAAAGACATGAGCTCATGACAGAGGGTCAGTGCTTTCTCCTCTGTTACAACTGACACCAAACAGTCATCCACATAGAAGCAGTGCAGCAGCTTGTCCACCATCTCCTCCTTGTGCTCATATCCAAAATCCTCTGCACATTTCCTGAGGGCGAAGTTGGCGCAGCTAGGGGAGGATATAGGTCCAAAAAGGTGCACCTTCATCCTGTATTCACATGGCACTTGGCTCAGGTCTCCATGTGGCCACCAGAGGAATCACAGCAGGTCAGCGTCTTCTGGGGGCACTCGCACTTGATGAAACATAGCTTCTATGTCAGCCATGACGGTGGTCGTCATGACCAGGTTCCCTCCTGAACCTGGTCACAACTCCAATTAGTGAGCTAGTTAGATCAGGGCCTTGCAGCAGCTCTTCGTTCAGGGATCGTCCTTTGTATCTGGCACCACAATCAAACACAACTCTGAGTTTTCCTTTCGTTGGGTGGTGGACACCATGGTGCGGTATGTACCAAACCCTGGCATCACTTCTTTCCAGCTCTGCATCAGCAACTCTTTCAGCATTACCTTTTCCAATGAGATCGTTAATAAAGGTGTTATACTCTATGTGTAACACTGGATCCCTCTGAAGCCTCCTTTTCAGAAGGTGTAGGCGCTGTTCCACCACTTTCCTGTTATTTGGCATGCTGATGTTTGGATTTTTCAAAGGCAGAGCAATCTGGTCGTGACCATTGACGTGTTTGGCTGACATTGTGACCATGTCCATGAACCTCAGGTCTTCTCTGGGCAAACCTACTTGTTCCTCCACAGCAGATTCTGGAAAGTCCATCTTAAATCGCTGTTGCCACAGTTCATCCAAATTTACAATGGACACATGTTCACAGTTACTGCCTGCTCACAGTAATTGGCCTCTCCACCATTCCCTGTCAGTGGTCCATTTACCATCCAGCCCAGCACTGTCCTTATAGCGTAGGGTCCATTCTGCTCACTGCGGATGACTTTCAGCGGTTCCGTGGCTCGTGGGGCATTCGTTCCGATCAGCAGCTCAATTCCAGCCTCAATTTGTGGTAAGGAGATGTGTTTTAAATATGGTCACCTTGTCAGATCCTCCTTGTCAGAAGTGCCGCCACTTCCAGCTCTGGCATGATGTAGTTACTGACCACGTTCTCCTGCCCCATGGTCCTGAGAAGAATGTTGGCTCTCTTCCCAGACAAATTGAGCTTCTGCATCAAACTCTCAATACAGAACACTGCAGTACTTCCCTAATCCAAAAAGGCATATGTGAGAATGATCTGATTGCCCTTTTTGCCTTTACTTGGACCGGCACAATAGGAAGTTTGCAATCCATCTCTCCAGCCCCTGTAAGCCCACTAGAAACCAAGGTGCTGTCCACCGTCACCTGGATGCTTCTCTCAGCCAGTTCTGCAGTTGCCACACTGTCCTTATGGAGCACAGTTGGGTGTTTCTGGCTGCACTTCGAGCAGGAAATCCTCCTTTGGCAATTTTTGCTGATGTGTCCTATACACAGGCAGCGAAAACAAGCACTGTTTTCCTTCAGGAAGTCAATTTTCTCTTTATGTGCCATTTTTTGTCCAACCGTGCACACTCCAACATGTTTGTGGGCGTGTCCAAATCATTCAGATACTGCACATCCTCCATTGCATTGCAGCATCCCTGCAGAAAGAGGCTGTACTTACGGAGGGCCCTCGCATCCTCTGTTTTAATAGTAGGCCATGACAGAGCTCTCTCCATGTATGCTGCTGCCACCTGGTGCTCATAACCATAGTGCTCTTTCAATAGAGCCTTTGTCTTTATATGTCTGACTCAATGTGCTGACAGCTCCTCACCAGCTCTTTTGCATATACCTTTTGGTGTACTGTTCAAGGAAGTAGAGTCTGTCACAGTTGTTATTAGTTTTTCGCTCAACTCCATTTTCAAAAGCTTTAATAAATGAATGGTATCTGAGTGGGTCACCATCGTAAATGGGAATTTTCCTTTTTGGGAGTGCTGAGAGACATTGTTTGGAGTGTTGTAATTTCATTTTGTTTTCTCGTGATGTTCAGCACCCTGTCATTTTGTAATGCGTCTTTTTGTGTAACATGGGTCACAGGATCTTCAGGAGTGGCTAGATAGCATTGGAGCATGTAAGTATGACCTGAGGGATGTTTTATGTCAGGTAAGTGAGTGACTTTAGGCTTTACAGCTAGTTGTGTGGTTTCAATTGCATTGGGTTTTAGTTTAACTGGCAGTGGTGGCACAAATTCAGTGGCATTGACATTAAGTTGTTGTTTGAAGCATACCCTTTCATGGTATGAATTCATCCCATCCGAAACCTTTGACTTTAATTTACTGCCAGCACCGCTTTGTGATTTTATAACGCTTAGTTTTGCCATTTCCTCAGCAATTTCATTCTCCCGTAAAAGCAGTTCTCTTCTTTTGTGTAGCTTTAGTTCTTCTTCTCCCCATGCAAACTGTTCTCTCCTTTTGTGTAACTTTAACTCCTCTTCATCCAATGCATGTGTTTCCATTAATGCCTTTTGCTTTGCTGCTAAAATTGCAAGATTTGTTTCAGTTTTTAAGCGCGCATATGAGCGTGAGGCTGAGAATGAACAATAATGTGAGCATGATCTCTTGGTTGCATTTGAGATGCTGTCACACAGCTGAAGTTCATCCTGGGGATCTTGTTCAATGAGAACAGGTACTGGAGGGTCAGCAGCAGGTGAATCATTCCCTTTGTCGACAGGAGCTTGTTCTACATAGTTTTTTTTCCTTCGGTGGTTGTTCAGAATCATTTGTCTGAAATGGTAATTTATTTGAGATTTCATGTAGATTTTTCTGTATCTAGTTTTCCACTTCTTTGAATGCATCGCTGTAATCCATAATGCTAGAAAAAACTCGCTTTGTTTTTTATCTTCATCATCAGGAAGTAGTGGCAGTAATTCATTGTGCAGGTCAGTTGCCTTTTTACACAAGTTTTTCAGTTGTAAGGGGATTTCAGTTGCATTTTCTTTTGATTTCATGTGCGCTTTTATTTCAGGAATAAGTGCTTTCATTTTATTAACGGCACTTTTGCGCTCATGCTGGAGCCGTTCGATTTTATTTCCCAAAGCTTTGGCCGTCAGTTTAACTCTTTTTTTTCATTTTCCATGTTTAAATATTCAGCAACAGTGTTTATTTGACTCATTTCCATTAGATTTGTATTTGGTGTGGAGCAACACAATCACAGTTCATCAGGAGCGCAACCATCCATTGACATTGGTTCAAAAGTCATCCAAAATATTGCATCAGCAACCATCCACAGACATTGCATTTAAATTCATTGACAGAGCAGATTCAATCCAAACTTTCCAACAAGCAGAGGGCCTTTAGACAACACCAGCCACCACGTATTTATGCCACAAAGTCCCGACATCACAATCAATTAAAACACCGGCAAGTTGCGCCACCCTCAATGCGCCAATGCAACCAGCATAACATCCATTTAGTACACTGTCTTCATTTGACACAATGCGTTCCAATCGAAGCGGATTCCTTAATCCACAAACAAAAAAAAGTTCAGGCCTACCTGTTCCCAGATGAATGGATAGCGTGATGTTGCACTTAGCTGTGGCTCCTTTGTTCTCGTTGTGATGACTTTGTTCTTCGGTGCTCGTGCGCGGCTTGATGATTTTCATTAAACGCCTTTTTTGTTGACAAAATGATGCGGCTTCCAAACCAAACCTTTTAGCCGCTGACAGTCAAAGGTTGGGTCCTCAGGTTTGCAAACTTTGTGACGCACTAGGAGGTGATGACAGATACGCTGAGATCCAGATGCATTTGGTGTCTTTATTAAAAACAACACAGAGCTATTGCAGCGCAACAGGGATGGATAAATGTGGTGATGGAAACCAACAGATGAAACAGATTCAGTGATGAATGAATGAGTAAATAGCTAGGGATAGGTAGCGGTCAACAAAAATTGCGGCTACTACCCATACCCTGGCTCTCTCATCTATGACACAGGTTAGTGCATACCTTTAACACACACACCGCTAACCTGCCCACGCCTACTCACCACGTGAACCACCACCTCCTTAGCACTGACTCACTCAAGCACACCGTGCACCTCATTCCCAACCTGTATGTCTCCTACACAATATTCAATAGGGGAATAGCGGGTCACATGGGTATGGGCGGGGATATAATTATAATCTCCTCACCTGTTCACCTTTTGTTTCTTCTTTTCTTTGTTTGAGGGAGAGAGAGGGGGTGAGCTGGGTTGCCATATTTTTTGTTGACCACTATTGCTTTGATCGTTGTGATTACTTTGATTATGAGTTAGCGCACTTAATCTTGAGTTGATTATCTTTTTTATTCTTTAAATAAAAGTTTAAAAATTATACTTTGGAAGTTTATTTTGTTTAGCGCGTCAGACAATCGGGCCCATCCTCAGTCCCTCAGCGACTCTTGGCTGGTAGTCGCTACAGATTGTTTGTACCCGGCAGTTTGAAGTTTTAATGCAGTATTTTGTAGTTTTAACCCAGTATTTAATTGTTTTTACCCAACATGTTGTAGTTTTTAGTCAAATTTTGTTGTTTCTACTCAACATTTTGTTGTTGCCCATTTTTAAATTGTTTTCACTCAACATTTTTGGATAATTTTGGTGGTCGTCGTCGTCTCCTGCTTATCCGGAGAGTCCGGGTCGTAGGGGCAGCAGCCTCAGCAAAGAGTCCCAGACTTCCCTCTCCCCAGCCACTTCCACCAGCTCCTCCGGGGAGATTCTGAGGTGTTCCCAGGCCAGCCGAGAGATATAATCCCTCCAGCGTGTCCTGGGTCAGCCCCGAAGTCACCTCTCGGTATCCGCAATCTTGTTCTTTCAGTCATTACCCAAAGCTCATTACCATAGGTGAGTGTTGGAACGTAGATTGACTGGTAAATCGAGAGCTTCGCCTTCTGGCTCCGCTCCCTCTTCACCATGACCGACCGGTTTAGCGACTGCATCACTGCGGATGCCGCCCTAATCCACCTGTTGATCTCCATTCTACTCTCATTCATGAACAAGATCCCAAGATACTTAAACTCCTCCACCTGAGGTAAGACCTCGCGTTTTGGTTCAAAACAATAATTATGTTGGTTAAAATCAATTAAATGTGAGTGCACACTGGGTTCAATTAACCCAGCATGTAGTTAGTCAATTATTGCCTGATTGTTGTTAAAACAACCCAACAATCTTCAGTGTATAGTCTGTAACAGTGCAGGTACTGTTTAATTGTTTTAACTGTTTATTGTTAAAATACAGGATTATATGAAGTACATTAACTTTTCCTGTAAAAGTCATTATGTATGTGAGTAGTGTTAGTCTTCCTTTTCTTGATTCATTAAATGTGTAAAAATAAATGCCTTTATGTTTCTTTTCTAGTACATGTCTTTGGTCACTATAGACTCTATGTTCGTTATCTACTTAATTGGAACAACGTCGTCTCACATGAAAAGTTTTTAGTGGTCACGTGATCGACTTTTTGTTGTGTACGGAGGGGAAATTGTTCACTTTGACATCAAGGTAGGTTTATTAGTAGGCAGAGGCTGTGTGTTAGTAGGCCACTATGTTAATGCAACGGGTGGAATAACTGATCAATCTCCATACTCATGTAGTTAGTGCAGACAGTGGAGCAGGCAGCAGGGATGGAGCTGGGCTTTGTCAGGAGATGAGAACAAGACTGGAGATACCGCGGAGACAAAAACATCTTGGATTTGGGAGTTGACCTCGAAGAAGCCATTAACATGAGACCTCTATGATAACGCCTGGGGGCTTCTCTCTGTCTGTCTCTCCGCTTCTGTCTCAAGTGAACTGGCTGGAGAAATGAGAGCCTCGGGTCCTCTGCAGCAGAGCTTTCCCAGAAGGACTTGATATGAAAGATCTGGTAAGAACGAGTCGAGTATTTACAGTGTACAGCGTGTACTCGTGGTGGTGCAGTGGTTAGCACTGTCGTCCCACACACTCAAACATGTTGGGTTGTTTTCAACCAGAAGTGGGACTAACTACAGGCTGGGTGAAATTAACTCAGTAAGATGGACTGTTCTTACCTTACTTGTTGTTGTGGTTTGTCTGTAGTATTTTGTAGTTTTTACCCAACCTTTTGTAGTTTTTAACCAGTATGTAATTGTTTTTACCCAACATTGAGCTGGGTTAATGTAAACCCAGCAGGATGGGTCGTTTCTGTCTCTGGATCAGATACTGGACAAAATATTGAGTTAAAACAACAAAATAGTGAGAAACTGTACAATGTTGGATTAAAAACAAAATTTAGGGTAAATCCAATAAAATGTTGTGTAAAAACATCCCATTTTACTGGGTTAAATTAACCCAGTTTTATTTGGGTCTGCAACCCTGGTCCTAGAGAGCTGCAATCCTGCATGTTTTAGATGTTTCCCTCTTCCAACACATCCTGATTCAGATGACCAGGATCGTTATCATACTTCTGCAGAGCTTGATGATGAGCTGTTCATTTCAATCAGATGTGTTGGAAGAGGGAAACATCTAAAACATGCAGGATCGTGGCTCTCTAGGACCAGGGTTGCAGACCCCTGATATAAAAGATGGATGAACGTGCATTTACTGTATACAGATGGATGTTTCAGACATTTCTGGGATGTGAAACTCTGTTGAACCTTTGTCCGGCCCCATCGTGCAGATGCTCCGCTGGCTTTGCCTGCTCAGCCTGAGCCTTCCGCTGCTGTTCTGGTTTGGACATGTGATCACCCAGGAAGGATTCTCACCGGCAGCTCAGAGGTCCGAGCTCAGGGGCTACAGGAGGATCGGCCCCAGCATGATGGACCAGGTGAGGTCAGGCTCCAGGGTTCACATTCAAAATTCTTCCAAGGTTAAGTTAAGCCAACATGTAGTCGGTCCAATATTGACCCAGTTCTGGGTTAAAACAAGCCAACAGTTTTTAGTGTGCATCAACATACCATAAAAACATTTTTCAAAAGTGAAGTCAATAAAGACTAACAAAGGTGCAATACACTGATGCCCACTGGAGGCTGGCTCCATAAAACTCTGGCTTCACCGTTGGTGGAGGAGAAAAGGGAGACTTCCTGAAGTCAATAATCATGTCTTTGATTTTTGACACGTTCAACTGGAGACGAC
>OOFC01047666.1:0-34056 GCA_900323345.1 Pseudochromis fuscus
TAGATGGAAATATTTACCGTATTTTCCGGACTATAAGCCGCTACTTTTTTCCCGACGCTTTGAACACTGCGGCTTAAACACTAGTGTGGCTCATGTATCGGCGGCACGAAACTCGTTTGCTTTTTACAAGCTAGCAAGCTCCGTGCCGCTGATACATTTAGCCTCGTCACATCAGACCTGGTCAGAGTGGACCACATGAAACTGTTTGAATAAATTCAATAGCGGCTTATAGACAGGTGCGCTCAATAGTCCAGAAAATACGGTAATAAAAATGGATTTGAAGGTAGACTGTGGAGTGGATGGATGAATGGATCCCTGTTTCATGTGTAGTGTGCATGATATTCTACTAATTAACAGTAACAGCAACCTGACAACCAATGCAGAAAACTTACCTCTGTTCTCAAGACAATTCAACAGGGCAATTTTTAAACTGATGAGTAAATATCAAAATAAAACAAGGAGTCTGATCTCCAGCTTCCTTGTAGCAGCTCTGTGTGTTTAATAGTTTCAGTTGCTGTTCATTTACTTTGTATTGTTTCCCAGAGTCCTCTCCAGTGGCTTCTAGATTAGAGAGTTTACTGGGTTTCTTGCAGTTAATGACCAGTGTCTGAGCATCAGAACAAAAAAAATGTAACTGACATACAAATCATTCTCATTCTTAAATCCCTAATTGCCCAGTAGCTGCAGTGCATTGAGTTCTGGTCCATTTTCTTGCCTGTGTGGGTGTAACATGTGCGTGTCGCTGTGATGGATTTCTTTCTGTGAGATTGCAGAACATCGGTGAATAATAGCAGCTCTGGAAACAAACTGTGTTTAATTCAAAGGCTGGAACATTTTCTGCTCTGAAACTCTATTGTTTGAGCATCAAATACCCTGATTTCACTACCGTTTTGTGCCTGATTTAGTCAGATATTCACAGGATGTACAAAAGCACAGCAAAAGAAAAGAGCTCCGAGGTGTTTAGTAATGTGTCGGACTGATGGTGTTTGCTGTTGCGTTTTATTTCCTGCAGCTCAGAGGTCTAAACTCAGTTTACCCTTCGGCCTGCTGAGGTGCCAACTGGCAGTAAATCCACAGCACAGCAGGGAGTGCAGCAGTGAGACAGCTTTGGGCAGCATCTGTAAAACTTCTGTATCAGTTCCTGACACTCACCTGCAGCGGCTGTTGGACTCAGCCTGCCGGCAACAGTGATTTATTACTGTGACATGGTGCAATCTGTTGTCATAAACACCTGGTGTTTTAGACTTCCCTCAAAAGAACTAAACTGTTTGTCTCTTCTTCAGTCAAACTGGAGGAACTAGTGCATTAAGTAGGGACTATTTTCAGTGGTGGATCAATACAAATTGTTGATGTAGATGTAGAGGTATTACTTTAATCTCAGAGAATGTTACTTTTTCTAATAAATTTACCACTTTGGTCTCAAAGAGTATTTTAGTATTTTTGAGAAAGTCCAAGTTTTTTATATATATATATTTTTTAAACTTCATTAATGTTGGAAATAATTTGAACATTACCCCTCTTTGTTGCCTTTATATTATTAATGTATTTACTGGCCCTAGGATGCTGTTGCACTCATGAAACATCTGAATTAAAATACATTTATTGTTGGTTTTCTTCTTTTCATGGGAACAATAAACTCACAAGAAACAAACACAATGATGAATTTATTCCAGCTCATCTTCAGACTGGGACCTTTTATTTGTCCCTGCATGAGGTCAGGAGGAGGAGGAGGAGTCTGGCTTCTGAACTGCACAGATCTGACTGACATATATGTTTAGTCACTGGTGCAGAGAATTAATCAATCAAACAGGGATGTGCTGAATGTACTCAGTCATCCCACAAAGCTAAGGTAACATGTGACCACCTAACACTTTAAATGTCAGGGATAGAGGACCTGCTGTCAGCGAGAAGATCGAGAGTGATGAAATTCTTCAACAGCAGAAACTCGCTGTCTTCCTTACAGCAGCAACACAAGCTGTAGGTATTTATATCTCCCATACCACTAACTCATGACACGTATGTAAACCATCACCATCAACGTATCTCACCATCGTCATCGTAAAATGTCAGACAGATGATGGGTGATTAATTCATAGCGCACATAGTGAATCAGACCTGCAGCGACGTCACGAGTTGAGGATTGAAGGATGAAAAGTCAGTGATTGGAAAATACCAAGTAGAACCTAAATGAAAATAAACAGGGTTTTAATAAGATGAAGGAGAATTAGATTGAACTCTGCTGTGTAGATATGAATAACAGAAAGGAGGCACAGAGTATCACCAAAAAACTAATTCCTTAAAGTATGAGCTCAACCCAATAATGTTATTTATTTATCAATATTTATCAATTGTTACCTTTGGTGCATTAATAACAGTTTGTAACTTGATAAAATGATGTAAAGAAAAACAATATTTTTCCCTCAAAATGTAAAATAGATTAGAAGTAAAGTTACCTCAAAATACCTGTGTGTGTGTGTGTGTGTGTTTGTGTGTGGTTATTAACATGATTATTGTATTTTTCTGGGTTGTTTTTTTTATTGTTTGGTGACAAGCACAGTTTTTATCCTAACAGGTTGATGTGGGAACAGAAAGTGTTTCTATTTTCTGTCGCTGCGAGTGGCAGTTTATTATTTTTTTTTCTCCACTTGTTCAGTTTGTGATTATCCAGGCGTGACACGGCAGTCGCTGAAACATATTTGTGTTAAACTAAACGTGTCGGGCTCTAAACACAAACAGCCTCCCGGTAACAGACCGTCGAGCTTTACGAGTGAACCGCATCCAGAGGTTAGATGTGTGAGTTTTTGTTTCGACAAACACTGTGGGTGTGAAAGTCCTCCAGGCCCACTCACTGTGATTAATACAGTAAAACCAGGCTGCAGGTTCGCTCGTGATAAGTTTAATATTCAGCTGTGATTGATTGTTGTTTTTTCCTTGTGTTTGTGTCCAGGTGGAGCGGGAGATAGCCATTCTGAAACTCATAGAGCATCCCCATGTTTTAAAGCTGCATGACGTCTACGAAAATAAGAAATACCTGTAAGTACAGTTTTTCATTGATTCTGATTCAAGGCCGGAAATACAGCATCTGTACATTTGGACTTTTACTCATCAATGTGAAATACAACAATGTCCACTCCACTCCAAGTCCCAACTGTAAGGAGATTCATGCCAGTTGTCAGTCAGTCATCTTCTAGACCTGCTTCTCTACAGTTGGGTCACAGGGGTCTACTGGAGCCCATCCCAGCTGTCATCGGGCAGGAGGTGGGGTACACCCTGGACAGGTTGCCAGCCTGTTGCAGGGCTAACACATAGACAACCATTCACCACTCACACCTACAGTCAATTTAGTTTGATCAATTCACCTAACAAGCATGTCTTTGGACCACTGCACCGCCATGCCGCCCTCATACCAGTTATGCCTAAGTCAGTTATAACTATAACTATGTCAACACATAAGTAAATGGACAAATATACATAAACTCAATAAAAAATAATCACAAAAGACCCAGAAAAACTAAGAAAAATGGGTAACTGAATAAACTACGAACACCTGCAGTGTAAACTGTGCAATAAAAAGATAATTAACTACTGAAAATATGTTGTTTGATCAGTTGGACCCTCAAAATATAGACTTACAGTAAAAGCCTACCTGGTTTTTGTATAACGAATGATTATCCCAGTCAGTTATTGTATTAATAATTTACCCAACAACTTTATTACTCATTCACTGTAACATGAAACATGGTGACTCACTTTTTTGGATAGTGAAAGCTCTGAAACATCAAGCTCTGCAGAAGCCTGATAATGATCCTGATCATTTGAATCAGGTGTGTTGGAAGAGGGACACATCTAAAACATCCAGGATTGTGGCTCTCGAGGACCAGGGTTGCAGACCCCTGGTATAGACCAATGGTCGGCAACTTTTAGCATCAAAAGAGACATTTTTTTAAACAAAATTCTCGAGCCACAAAACATATCTGCCCCTTTTTATTGAAGGTAAGTCTAAGTCATCACAGTAGCACAATATAGTTGGGAATGGTGGCATCATGGACATTCATGGAAGTTAAAAGTCAAGATTCCCATCAGAGAAAATACTACAAAAGAAGATAATCACAGCAGTTTCAGACATTTTCTTTCCAGCTAAAAGAAACACAACAAACTGACTTAGTAATATGAGGTTTAAAATTCAAATGCTGAACAAAAAACATGGAGATTAAACTCAGTTTTGTCTGAACTGTGATGAAATTTAAGCTGCGCAGCATGTGACACTCTCCCCCATTCAAACAAGAAAACACTTGATTTAATTAAAGCAAAGCCCACAGAGGTTTGGACAGACACTTTTATTGTCTTTGAACACACAGAAAAATATGCACGGTTATAGTTAAATTATCTAAAGCAGAGTGTGAGGAGACCTCCATCTGCTCTGTGAAGTCTGACAAACAACACTGATGAGGTATGAAGATGAAAACCTAAAGTGAGAGCAGTTTAATGTGAGCAGCTCAGGGATTTTATTAAATCGTGAAATGTTTGTTTGGTCGTTGTCACCGTAACCTGCCCCCTGCGACTGAAGCTTTCGTGTATATCCGTGTTTTATTGTATACATTAATCTAACACGCGTGGCGGCCGTGCTCCAGTGGCACGGCTTAATGCGCTGCTCAATAATTGATAAAGGCGCCGCTGTCAAATGGAGCGGGAATTTGTTTTCTTAATGTTGCGGGGACAGCGACGGATGGTCATCGTGGATGCAAACAGTTTGCCGTGGAAATTCCCGCGCACTCACAAATCACGGGCCGAACGTGTTTCTAATTTAAATAGCTGTGGCAGGTGAACGCTCGAGCAGATCCCTTAATCTGCTCGTAAATCAGGAGCCGTGGATCAGCCACACACACGATCAAACATTTTGCAGCATGAGCACACAAACCCACTCAGGCCCGTGGATTTTCTCAGGGATTTCCACTGAGCAGGGATGTACTGTGGCGACTTCGACATGTCGCAGCCAAAGACTCTTTAGTTTATGACTCAGTTATTTCCTTAATGCTTCTTTTGTTCTGAGGGGAAAATGAAACAGAGGATTTCTCTTGATAAATGTATTTGATCTGGACCAGTGGGAAGCAGCTACACTCACTGAGTACTGCACAGAGTGAAGGGTTCTGTGCTTAAGTAACTCAGATTTACTGCAATCACCTGATGGATGCAGGTATTTGTAGCTCAACAGTTTGATGGATTTTTGCATTTAAAATGAGCTACAATGCTAAATTGCTGCTTTTCTTGGGTGTAAATCTTGAACTGAACTGAACTAATTTCACAATTTATTGTCTTTTTTAAGTCAGTGTTTTTTCCTGTATTTTTTTATTTACAAATATTTTAAAAGTACAAAAATACACTAATAAAAAACCTTTAACTGTGAGTAACCATATCATTTCCTTTCATTTAATTTTGTTTTACAGTAAATATATTCATGAATTTACCTTAATTTTAGTTTATTTTTATAGCAATTTTTTATTGAACATTAAAAACCTCAAACTAATACAAGAGTTCATGTAGAATTACAGCTACAAACTGTATTTTAATTGCAGGAAATTACTGTGTCTTTAAGATTTGGTAATATTTTGACCCCACAGGTACCAGAAAAGAAAATGTTATATGTTGTTAAAACAAGAGTGTCCATTTAGACTAGTTAATGTAGAGAAATCAGTGACATTTGGATTTAAATGTTTGCGACCACATGGATACTCTGTCATACCTTCAGGTAAATCTGGAAACAATCAGAAAGTTTGAGGATTTAGAAACATTTACAAGATGATCTGACATGTGAAATGGGTCAGAAACCTTTCCCATTATTGATTATTTACATGTCAGCAACCTAAAGTAGATTAAGTGGCACTGAGCACCTTTGTGTAGACAGATATCTGAGTTGCAGAGTTGCATGGTCAGCACTCAGATGGATTTGATCAGCTGCTCATTAAACTAAACTAACCTGCAGTTGTCGTTCACCTGTTGGAAATATGACTACCTCAGGTTTTAGCAGAACACTGCCAGGAAGCACTGCGATAGTGGAAAACATGACATCCCAACTCAGTCAAACTGTCCCATGTCAGATTGTTATTGGAAGCAAAGAGACTTTCTCAGCTCCAACAGTTGCTGGAAAATGGTTCAGTTTGAAGTTAGTATCAGAAACCAACAGGAGAGACAATGATACCACAGTGAAACAGTTCCTCCAGTGTGTGGAAATGTTCTCAATAATTACATTTTTAAAGTTGCTTCTGAAACTACTTCTGCTCGCACGTCTCATTTTACTGGTATTTCAGGATGTGAGAAGCTTGTGTTTTTCAGTCACTGACCTCCCCCCTGTGTCGTCCTGTGCAGGTACCTGGTGTTAGAGCACGTGTCTGGCGGGGAGCTGTTCGACTACCTGGTGAAGAAGGGCCGGTTAACGCCTAAAGAGGCCAGAAAGTTCTTCAGACAGATCATCTCCGCCCTGGACTTCTGCCACAGCCACTCCATATGGTTGGTCACTGAGACTCACACAACAGTATTTCTTTTGTTTGCTCAGAAAACACAACACAGCTGGGTGTTCACTGCAGCTATACAGGCTGTTTTTAGATGCACAGTGGTCAAGAGTTTGTGCAGATGAAATGGAAAATGGAGGTGGAGCTAAAAGAAAAATCTCAGCAAATGGGTCTCAACAAAGTGCAGTACCACCGACGACCACTAGATGCTGGCTTCAAAAACTTTGCCTCCAATTGACTTCAATTGAAAAGTCCTAATTTTTAATCATGAAATATTCAGTTAATACATTTTTCCACAAGTCACTCTGGTAATCCATCTGAAAATCATTTCATCATTAAATAGATATTCAAAAGACCTTAACTCAGATTTTATCCACATTAAGCAGTGTCCTCAGATCCAAGGTTCAGACTAGGGTTCCCAACCGTCCATTGATAAACGTAATCATCCCGTATTTAAAAATAAAGTTACGTGTCCTGCATTCAACTGAAAAGGGACGCACTTTGTCCTGTATTTAAAAATCACTTCACACACACAAAATTACTTCACCTCACCGGGAGGAGTAAAGGTAATCGGGTTGGCCAGTTGTGCCAACTAGGTGTCCCTTTTTTTCAGTGAGTTAGCAACCCTAGTTCAGACCCATGTACTCACTCCTCCCCTTATATCCATATATGGTCATTTCTAGCTCCAAATAACCAAACAGATTTCCCCTCCACTAATTCAAAAATCCTCATTTTCAATCATGAAAGAGTCAGTCAATGCAGTTTTTTCCCACAAGTCATTCTGATGTCATCAGCTAAAGTCGACTCTTGGGCTTCAAAAGGAGGAAGATTTAGGGGCGTGGTTAGTCTGAGTGAACTCAAATCTCATCCACATTGGGCAGTGTCCTTGGATTCAAGGGTCAGACCCATGTCCTCACACCTCCCTTCATATCCAAACATTAGTTATTTCTAACTAAACAAACAAAACCAAACATGTCCATGTGCAAATGCCAAACTCCCGGCGTCGAAATGTGAGTCTACAAACCACCGGGTGACGTCACGTTAGCGCCACTCATTCTACAGACAGTATGAACTAACCACAGGCTTGTACAGCATGTAGTCCTGTTGGTGCAAAATATGGCAGAGGGAGGAATGGAAATTTACACAAGTAGCCACTGCACCTGATTTATCACTGCTGACTGACCACTGCAGCAAAAGAACCTGCGACTGCAGCAGCTCTGTTTAATCAGAGTCAGAGGGAGAGACCACAGTGGGAACAGACACAAAAACAGTCATATTCAGCTGCTGGGACACCAAAGTATACTGTAAACTAACAGAGAACCACTGACTCACACAGTTTGTAGCTTGATTCTACTTTAAATTCTGGTGCAACTTTTTGCCTTTTAAAAATTTGATCAAGGATATTTACATGTATAAAAACAATGAAACTGATGAGAACACATTCATTCAAAACTTTGGATATCTGTCAGTTACCAAACAAATCTAATAAATTAAAATTAAATTTAACAGTTTAAGTTATCAAAAATTACCGAATATAAAAAATTCCTTCACATGCCGGCTTCCTCTCGTGTAAAGAGCACAAACTTGAAGTGTGAGCTGCAGTGAAAACAGTTTTACGAGTTTTACGATGCACTTCTACCCTAACACATGCAATTAAATCAGCCCAGTATCAGATTTTATTCAGTGGTACTTCAGGCTTCTTACACAAATTAAACATTAGTAGTGAAGTAGTGAAGCAGGATCCTGCAGAGAAAAATCAATGTTGTGATTAATTGCGACGATTACCTCAATAACACTTAACTTTTTTTTTAAATACTCTTGTGCACAGACTCTATCTTTAGAGTGGACATTTTTAAAACTGCACAATAAAGAGAAGTTCATGGATTTAACATTGACTGCTGAGAATACTTACACTGACACACAATCTAAACACAGTCCTCTGCTGTATTCAGTCCAACAGGGACATTTTTATCCCATGTTCACTGGGTCAGACCCTGTTTGGTACTGGGTGAAATAAACTAATGCTAATCTTGGATTGATGACTATAAAGAGTTGGTGGCTACGGTCATTTATCAGTTGTTCCTCACCAGTACAGTTTATTAATATTCATCTTTCAGCTGTTCCTGAACTATGGAGGAAGAGTCTCAAAACTCCGTGAACACCCTGACGTAACAAATGTAACAACCTGTGAAAAAATGCAAAAAATGTCACAAATTATTATTTTAAAAATCTATATTTTTATTCAGGTTTTGATGTCTGTGTCGGTAAAATGTGTTGTTAGATGTGTTTAAGCTGCTTGATATTTTTGTGTGATTGAAATGCACATTTGTAAGTACCGTATTTTCCAGACTATTGACCGCACCTGTCTATAGACTGCTATTGTGAATTTATTCAAACAGTTTCATGTGGTCCACACCGACCGGGTCTGATGTGACGACGCTTAATGTATCGACGGCACGGAGCTTGCTAGCTTGTAAAAAGCCAACGAGCTTTGTGCCGCCGGTACTGAGCCACACCGGTGTTTAATCCGCAGGGTTCAAAGCGTCAGAAAAAAGTAGCAGCTTATAGTCTGGAAAATACGGTACCTAAAATTACACACATGTCCTTCCTCCTTTGTGATCATTTTGAGTTTAATTTCTCTCCAGCCACATCCCTGAATTTCCCCTCTGGGGATTATTAAAGGAATATCTTATCTTATCTTATCTTATCTTATCTTATCTGTGTGAGGGTATGATTAGGAACACAGGTTGCAAGTGTATCTATAAACCGATTGGTTGATAGGTTGTGAAGTCAACTTTCATTGGTTGTTGAAGTTGAAGCAGCTCCAGAGAATTAACGTCAGAGTGTTTGTGAATGAATGAATCTACTAAACCTCATAAAATTGAGTCATAATGCCAGTTAATTCACCAAATTACCTCACACTGCTTTGTTCCTGTGTGAGTTTGTAATCTAGGAATTGATACGTTGTTCTCATTCCTGAAATCACTGAAGTGTTGGAATTCAAATAACTGAACAAAAGATTTTCATCCCCTTTCCTTGTCATCTGTAGCTGACGGCACCTTTAGAGGCTTCTGCTCCTCTTCATCTCTTTTCATCTCTTCCAGCACCTTCAGTTTTCTCGGCTGTAACTCGGTGTATCTAAGAGCAACTGCACATCAGAAGACGTCTGACTCTCTGCTGCAGACGTCAAATGTTTTTGGCTTTTGAAGGACTAGTTTACTGGACAAATCAAAGACACAGAAGTGCAGTCAAGCTCTTTAACTCCTGGGTTTATTTCCCTATTAACTGGTTTTTGAGTAATTGACTCTTTATTGACTGGAACCTCCTGCAGAGCCTAAGTTCTTGATCACAATCAAGTGCTCTTTAACGCGGAAGAATTACTGCCTTCAGGACTAATTGTTTCCCATTTCGCCCAGACCGCTTGCAGGGGTTGATGCATGACATCAAAATGCCCGCAATAATTAGGAGCTGCAGAGTTGAGATATTATGTTACACTAAAACACAGATAAAGAAGCACAATCCAGTTTGAAGCTAACATGCAGAAATGGCCAAGTTATTCCACAAAGGTGTAACATGCCCATTAGATCTGTGAGGTCCTCTGATTTACATTAAACACAGTCTGGATATCAAAAATGAAAACAAATAAAAGATTGTGATTATCAGCTTTCAGTTCAGTTCCACATTTTAACCTGTGTCTTGTGTGTCCTTCAGCCACAGAGATTTGAAGCCTGAGAACTTGTTGTTAGACGAGAAGAACAACATCAGGATAGCAGACTTTGGCATGGCGTCTCTGCAGGTCGGGGACAGTCTGCTGGAGACCAGCTGTGGGTGAGTACTCCAAGTCACTGACTCCTAAACACTTTATTTCTGCTTGATTGATGTAACCTGAGAGTCTGACACAGAAAACATGGCGGCGATGGAGGAGGTCTGAGGACTGATGGAGCAGCAAAGAGCCACATACAGATGTTTAAAACTCCTCAATAAGTGTTTTAATGTTTTTTATTGTGTCTTTCTGACATTATTGATTACGCTGGCCCACATTTTTTACAGTGGTACTGCTTCATTTTATTCTTTAGCTTTCAGAAAATGTGCCCAAATACAAACCCAATGAAAGGCCTGGTATGAACAGATGGCTCCTTTAGTCTCTTCAAGCAAATCCTAAGTCTTTACACTCAAGTTTAAAGTCCTGAAACTTCATTAAAGCGTTAAATTGAGTGGAATTTGAAGATGTAAATTTATATTTAAGCAGAGCATTAGATACAGTATTGAGAGATTAAAAACCCTGAAAGGAGGAGGGGATGTTTCTCTTTCGTCTCATTAGGAAACAGTTTCTTGTTACAGAAAATCCACAGTAGTATATATGTGGCTTTGGAAACAGCAGAGAGCTTTCAGTTTGTAACTTCCTGGTTGTTTTCCGTGCAGGCTTTAGAAAGCTCTACAGGATCCAGGCTGGTCCCCATACTTCCCACTCACCACAGTTAACCGCAGGCCAACCAGTGTTTCACAGACTCAGTCATGTGGAACAACTAAAGCTAAAGCTCGACTCCTCTGGCTCAGAAACGCTGCACAAAGCTGGAGAGAGAGAGAAATAATAACATGGAGCCACTGAGCAGAGTCCTCATTATAACTGAAACAATACAGGTGGTGGAGCTGCCCTTCAAAATAAAACAACATGGTGTGCAGACATGAGCTGAAAAATCTATTGTGAACAGGCAGGAAGGAAGTAACTGGTCTCTAATGGACTTGAGTGGACTTAACAAAAGATTATTTATTCCCAAATTTTGACAAACCTACAAAAAATATATATATTTAATGAGTATTTGCTGGATTGAAGGATCATATAAACACTTAAGTACATCAACATTTTCTGCTTCTGTTGTAATATCATGTTGAAAAATGTGTGTATCAAATTGCACTGTAGGTTTTAGAAGTAATAAACTGTATTCATTATAGTATTTTATGTTATTAGATAAAACTAGCATTTGTGTACATATCAAATTAAACCGATTAAAGAACAAGACTGAATAAAAAATAGACCAATAAACTACATGATCCATTGAAATGAGAAAACAATAAAGTGTACATAAATATAATATTTATTACAGTAATATTCATGCAAAATCAACAGATCTTAATCAATAGCATGGTGTCCTCATATTCCCAAACAATGATAGTGACACCTGTAATGGCTGATATTACAGGATAAACAAGTTATTGGTCATCATTAACATTATATGAACAGAAGTTATATGATATAATAAGCTTCCGTATTTTTTATTTACTTAATTGGTGATAGAAAACATAGATTTAAATTCAATACTGTAAGTATATTTGAAACATAAATGAAGGATTGGTTATGTAGTTGTACATAGATTTGTTTGTTAATTGACAGCAGACATGTTGAATAGATGTGTTATTATTTTATATCTATAAATATGACCCAAATTACTCAAGATTTAATGTGAAGTTAAAGCTACAAACTGTATTTTGATTGAGGGAAATTGTATGAGTTTATTTTTCTTTTATTTTGTAGTATAGTTTTGATGTTCCAGCTGCTGGTAAATTACCAAAAGTTTAATTTTTGTGACAGTTGCTAACGTTGGATTTCGTCTTCAAAATCACAAAGACGTCAGGTTTCAGTATCAGTAAAATAAATCAACAGATCTGTAGAAAATGTCTGAATTTCTACCTCTTGATGTTTTCAAGACTGTGTTGTCAGTTTTCTCACAAATGTCTTTGTCATGGAAAATCCAACAGCTTTGCTTACAAACCATCTTTTCTGATTTTCTGTACTTAGTTGTAACAAGCGTCTTTAACTGTGATCTGTAAATGGCAGAGTGGACCTTTAGTGTGAATGGTCCACTGTATAAAGTGAGTGTGTTTTTATTATTGTGGCTTTGGGAAGGCAGCGTGTGATGTTTGTGTTTGAGAGTCGGGACGAGACGATGCCGAGCGTCTCACAGTTCAGACAAACAGGCTGGATCAGTGCCAGCAGCAGAACAGCATGTTTGGATCTGTCAGACTTCAGACTTAAGTCTTTGTAAAGAACCACTGAAGGATCCTTTAAATGTCTCTAATGACTAATAAGTTAAATGATTCTTTGGCTTCATGTGACATTAATGGAATTCATTAAATGAACGAGTCGCTCTCCGAGCAGGAAGGATGAAAATTTGCTCTGGTGTAATTAGATTGCAGTTAGTGTATTTTGACACGACTGTGTTTGAGGAGTTCAGATCGACTGGTTTTACATACATTAGCATAATTAAGAACGTCGCTGGTGAAGATGGAGTGTGTGTTTACTCTGGGACGCCGTTAGAGGAGTCGTGCTCTCTGCTTCATTTGCTGTGATGAATCCACACACAGGACGACCAGACTCCTGTTGTCTCTGCTGCATTAGTGTGATTATTCGATTACTCAGAAGTGTTGAGTGGACAGATGAGAGAAATCCATAGACTGTAGATAGAAATGTACAAATACCTAACCCTAACCTGGTCTCAAAGATGAGGCCAATGCCAAAGTACAAAAAGCTGTAAGAACACCGTAAAACTCTAAAATCGTTTTCAATCCTGAAATATTCAGTCAATATATTTTTCCACAAGTCCGTCTGATGTCATTAGCTAAAGTCAGCTCTTCTTCTTAAGTAGATATTAGGCTAAAAGTAAGATTTAGAGGCGTGGGTAATTTGATCGACAGCTCTGGTCTCCAATGAGGTAAGAGCTGAACCCAAGTCTCATACACATTGGGCAGACTCCTCTGGTCTGACCCGCCTCCTCACTCCTCTCTTCATATCCAAATATGGTCACTTCCAGCTCCAAATAACCAACATTGTGACGTTCAAATGCCAAACTCCTGCTTCAAAGTCCACAAACCAACAGTTGACATCACGTTAGCTTTGTCTGGTCTATAAAAAGTCTGTGGACAAATCAAACTCTGAAACAACTGAACCACCATCACTGTGCTCACTCAGAGTTTATAGATCAGTGTACACTGTGAGGAAAAAATTATTTGCATGATTAAAATCTAGTAAATCTTGTAGCTTTAATTCCACATAAAGTCTTCTCTAATGTTTGTTTTTTATGTTTAATCAGAGATATTTACATGTGTAAAATACCTGCCTTTGTAGGTTTAGTCTGTTTCGACATTCTCTAAATATCTGCAACATCATTTGTTTTCATTGTTGGCGTAGCTGCCGACCATCTGTACGATGTCCTCCTGCTTGTGCAGCTGTGGCCGGTCTGAAATATGTCCAAACTCAGCTCTGACCAGTCGTAATGTTCCAGTTTCTTATCTTTTTTTAGTTTAAAATATTGATTGTGAATTAAACTATCACTAAGAACAACACTGTATTATCAGGCTAATGCTCAGACGTCATTTAAGACCGCTGTAATGAAACTAACTTTCTTGCAGCCTTCAGTTTGTTCTCCCCTCTATTATTTCCCTCCCTCTCTTTCTAACCATCTATAAAGAAGAACTCTTTGTCATTCCCGCACAACATAATTAAAAGTTTGCTGCTTCTATTTAACCTATTCACAACCCCACCTAAAGACCTGACGTCACAGAAATCCTTGCTGCTGCTGTGTTTTAGAAACCTCAACGTATTGTCTCTGGCATGTGTTGGCTTTTATGTATTTATTATTCTCCGCAGTGAAATACTAAAGCAGCATTTGAACATTTCTTGAGTTGTCTACCGCATTAAAATCTGTATAAATATTTAAAAAACATATATTGTGGTATTGTTTTTAATGTGCTACAGATTTTTTAAATTAATTCACGTCTTGATTTTACAAATAAGCACCTAGAACGACACAAACCTGATGTATTAGCATTTAAATCTTTTTATTCAGGTAAAAAATAATTAATAAAGCATTTAACTATTCTCTGAAACAACCACTTAAAATATCTAGTGCTCATTGTGTAGGAACATAAGTTCTGTTTGATTCTAGGGCTACATATGTATTACTGACAATACACACATTTCAATAATTTGCAGTTATAAAAAAAGTAGAGAATAAAATTAGAAGTACTGGATTTCAAGTATAAAGTATAGCAAAATGGAAATGGTAAATGGATTATATTTAAATAGCGCTTTCTTGACCTTAGCTAGGTCCCTTTACAAGGCACATCATTCACCCATTCACACACACTCACACACCAATGGCTACCGAGCTGCCATGCAAGGAGCTAGACACCATTGGGAGCAACTTAGGGTTCAGTGTCTTGCCCAAGGACACTTCAACATGTGGACAGGAGGAGCCAGGGATCAAACCCACAATCTTATGTTTCATAGGCGATCTGTTCTACTACCTGAGCCACAGCCGCCCGAAATACTCAAATACCTCCCAGTACAACTCATAATCAAAGTGACAACACTGTAAAGTTAATAAATGCAGTGTAATTCTGTTTTTCTCTCAAAAAACCAAACAGAAAACACCAGAATATCCCCAATAAATGTGCAGTAAAATGGACATAAAGAGACTATAAAGATAATACAAACATTTGTATTTAAAAGTTGTGGAGTTAAAGTATAAAATACAGTAAAATGGAAATACTCAAGAAGAGTAAAGGTACTTTAAAATTGGTCTTAAGTACAATATTTTAGTGAATGCACTGCAGTTGTCTGTCACATTTTACTGAACTCAATAGAAATCAAAGAAAAAAAGTCAGAGCCCCTGCTGTGCACTTCACTACTTCCTCTGCTGTATTTTGTGTGTTTTATTTAAAGTGTGTCACGTTGCGGTGACAGCGCTGGACGCTGTCATATGTTATCCAACAGGATGAGCCATCGTCACAGGAATTTAGATTGAGGCCATTTGATGTTATGTAACGTTCACTTAGCTAACAAAAAATAATCCATGAGGCAATAAAAGTTTTTTTTTATTGTCATTATTTTTATGGATTTTGGTGAAAGTGTTTGTCAGAGAACATCATGTCGACAGGTACCTGCTCAGCTGTACCTCAGTGTATTAGTTGTGTGTAGTTTCCACAATAACCTGTGTGCCTCCTCCTGCAGATCTCCGCACTACGCCTGCCCAGAGGTTATCAGGGTAAGTGCTCTCTCTCTCTGTCTTTCTTTCATACAGTAATAGCAGCTCCCCACCAGAATGGCTCTTACATCACTGCTCCATCCTCTCTGCATTCACTCTGCTCTTTTTCCCATCATGCCCCCATCTCCACCCCACCTCACATCACTCAGCATTTCAGCTTTTTGTCATGCAATCCTTCACTTCTTTGTCCATTTTGTTGCCATATTTTCTCTTCGTGCTGCGGGCGGCCGGCCAAACATTTATTTATTTCTTATTTTCTTTATCTAATGTACACAACACTGATGAATGCAACAGCATGAAAGGGTTCGATGTAGGGAAATAAAAAATATACTACCCTCTCCTCAATTTCACAGAATATCTTAATCTTTTTCTGTGTAAATTTACGATCTTAATCTCACAATATCCAAGTGTTTTTTCTTGCAAATTTGTGACATTATTATGTGTGAGAAAGCGTCTTACTACTAAATTTATACCCTGAAAATAACCCCCTCCCTGTCTCTAGTTTTTATAAATATTTTCTTGTACCTGGTCCTAATTTCCTATCATAGATAAAGACTATTTTGTATTGCTATAAGTCTCAAATTAATATTTTAAATTTAAATATGACAAAGGTTTAAAATAAATGAAAGAATAATGGGGAGGACTTGACTTGTATTTTTTCCACATTGTTTTATGGTGAATGGTGCAATATTAGTTGAAGCAATTCAGCAGGACTTTGACATTTAAAGTCCCCACAGTCCACACTGAAGTATAAGCCAGCATCTATTATTTTAGAAAACACAGGGAAAGGCTGAGTGGTCGGGTCCAACAGAAAATGCAGTCAGCATCACAATATGCTGACGTGACACTGCAGGAATACTGAGATTGGTGTGGACATATCTGTACAGTTAGACCCTGAGATCAAATTAAATATTGCACATATTCGAGTGTGGTTCTCACGTCTGTGTCTTTGTGTGTCTGTGCTCACCAGGGGGAGAAGTATGACGGCAGGAAAGCAGATGCGTGGAGCTGTGGTGTCATCCTGTTTGCACTTTTAGTGGTGAGTGACGGCTGCTGCACGAACGGCAGCGAATCAACTGATCCTTAAAAAGAGAAACCGACTTCTTACTGTGCTTTAAAATGTCTCCCATGTGAGCTTAGCACCACAGCCATAGACTGTATGGACAAAGCTAACGTGATGTCATCTGTTGGTTTGTAGTTTTGCAATTTAAATCCAGAAGTTTGGTATTTGAATGTGGTCATGTTGTTTTTTGAAGCCAGAAATGACCATATTTGGATATAAAGAGAGGAGTGAGGAGACTGTGTAATGTGTATTTGACTCCAGTCCAATCAAACTAACCACGCCCCTAAATATTTCTTTTTTTGAGCCCTGATTTCTCCTCAACAATGAAATAATTTTCAGATGGACCACATGATTACTGAAAAGATGAGCTGCCTTTAGCTAATGACATCAGAATAATATGTGGCCAATATGTATTGACTGAGTATTTCATGATTGAAAATTATGATTTTTGAATTAAAGTCACTTGGAGTCAGAGTTTTTGGAGCCAGCATTTTGTGGCCATCAGTGGTATTGCACATTTTTGCACTTCAGCATTGGCCTCAATTTTTTAAGAGACACACTGAGAGCAAAATTTCATAAAACAACCAGGACTGGATGCAGTGTGTCCACAGAGAAACACAAAGACACCACAAAGAGATGAAATGCAGTCATGAAAAAAAAAATTTTTAGACACAAAATAACCAAGGTTAGACTCAAAACATCAATAAAGAAGAGCAAAACAAGCACATAAGGATGAAAAATGATGACAATAAGACATAAAACAACCAAACTTAGATGTGGACTGTACACACAAAGACACAAAATGACCAAAAGCAACAACAGACCAACCTCAATGAGACCACCATGAAGACACATAAAACAACCAAAATTACACAAACGCATGTAAAGAGCATCAGGATGACACAGAGATGGACAAAATGAGGGACAACAAACTGAAATTAGATGTAAAATTATCACAAGGAGACACAAAACAACCAAAAAGAGACAGCACAATGACCAGAATGATTCAACCAAAAGCTAAATGACAATGAAGGAACACAAAACCAGCACAAAGAGACATGAAGTGATTTACAAAATGAACAAAAAGTCTGACAAAGTGAATGAGGGTAATAAGAGATGTTGTACATAACAGTTCCTTCAGACTCCAGCTCTATTTGCACAGAAACATGTTGTAGGACGACCTGCTGGCTCCTGATGCTGGAGAAGAAGTTATGAGAGGAGGAGAACCTGACTAAGTATTTATGCTGAATAAACTCTGAACACAACGTCCAAGGTGAAGCGAAAGGTCGCCCAAGTGTTTATACACACAATAAACCACCTGACAACAGCAGTTAATAACACACAGCTAAACACTGGACAGGACGTCTTTGGGATCGTTAATGTTAAAGGTCATTGTGTTTTTAACTTGATGTATCTGTTGGTGAGAAAAGAGCAAATGTTACAAAACCACGAGAGAGGCTGATGTTCTAGTTCTTTGTACCAGGTGGGAGTAAATTAAAGATGTGATGCTGGAAACACATCGTGTCCCAATGAAAAATTAAAAGCACATTATAAATAAAATGGGTCCAGACAGGGAGCTCTCCTTCTTTTCATGACATGCTTTTGTCATTAGTTAGGTCATTTCACTGGTTATAAAAGGATGGTCCCAAACCAGAAATCTGAAAATTCATATGCATTTCAGACTTTCCCATTAAAGACTGGAGCAGGTATAAACTGTAAAAAGGTTTGATGAAGAGTTGAAAAGTCCTGTCGGGACACAGGAGGACACCTGAAAAATGCTTAATGATCATTTCACAATCACACAAAACACAAAATATTTTCTAATTGGTAGAAAAAGTAATTTTGTGGAAATTTGGACTAATAAAGTGAGTGAAAATTAAGTGAAAGGATTGATAACTGTGTCATTTGTTAACTCTTTGCTCCTTCCTCTTTAATCTAAAGTTTTAAACATCAGAATTTGTGACAAAATGAGCCTGAAAACTTCATGTAAACACCTGTTTACATTTGTGCTGTTCTGAAAAGGTCCATTGATTTTTCTGCCACTTTATTGCAGCAGCTCTAACTTTTACCTTTTCACATTAAGACAAGAATTCGAAGTTGACACAAGAAGGTGTCGGACAACGTCAAAGCTCAAATCTCAAAACAACTTTATTTGTCCAGTATAGCTGTCAAACATGTACAAACACACATCTTATCATAATTTTTCACCAGATCCTGATGGGAATCACAGTTTAACACAACAAGGACTTTTTCCTCCAGCTAACAGGCTAATTCAAATGTGTCCTATGAGAAATATAATGCTCTGGTTTTCTCATACAGTTAAAAGTAGTAGTTAGTTGTCCTTTACATTTAAAACCATGGTTTTTTACAACATCTGAATGACTGAACTGTGGGAAGAGATGGAGAATGGCCACAGAAAGACATTAACCAACCAAAATGAGAACCACAGGAACCAAAATGACCCATGACATCACATGGTACACAAATTGAGACATTGTCACATGACTGCACCTGGAAGTAGATGTCACTGAGGGAATAAAGGTGGACATTGAACTCATCAGACCGTTTTAAAGAGCTTGTAACACCTGTGCTACTATAGGTTCCTATGGGTGAGCAGTAGCAGTTAGTTCCTCCTTATTTTTTACACTATTGCCCTTTAAAACAGTTGACTGACTGAGCCGCGCGTCGTGTCTGATGCGGCAGCTCTATAATATGACAGTGACGAGTGAGAAGTCAGAGCGGCGAGTAAATTACTGTTTGTTTGTGTTGCCGTGTGAACGCATGCGTGTTCTTCTCTTGATTAAGACGGAGCACACGACACAGTCATCATGCGAAGATAAATCTCTCCACTTGTGCTGTTGTGATTACCCACGCAGTGTCAGCGGCCATCTGGCTCCGTCCCGCTCGCTTTCGACGAGGAGGAAACGCTATCAGTCATCACGTCACTGAGCGCGCTCCCTCCAGCTGGAGAGCAGCGGCCGGCCGGCTGCTGGCTGCAGTACAGACTGCTTCATCATCACTGACTCTGCTGACTGATATCTCTCACTGAACTGCCTCCAGCCCTCCTCTTTGTCAAAACCCAGATTATCTCTCAGAGAACAACCGACAGGCCATTTACATGACAACAGCACGACGTCAGTGCGGTGTGTGTTGTATGGTCCTGTGAAGGAGCGGCTTCTTGATTGTGGTCGATTTTCACATCCCTCATTGATTTTTGACCATAGACTGTATATAGAAATGAATGCACCAACCGGGTCTGTAAAATGAGGCAAACTGCAAAAAAGTGCAGTACCACTGACAGCCACTAGAAGCTGACTCTAAAAAGCTCTGGCTCCAAGTGAGTTCAGTTTATAAATCCTCATTTTCAATCATGAAATACTCCAAATCATTCTGATGTCATTATCTAAAGTTGACTCTTCTTATCTGGTGAAGTAGATGTTAAGTTTCCAAGAAAGTAAGATTTAGGGGCGTGGTTAGTTTGATTGTCCTCCAGTCTCACTTAGGACAGTGACTTCGAGTTCAAGGGTCAGACCCACCTCCTCACTCCTCCTTTCATATCCAAATATGGTCACTTCTGGCTCCAAAGAAACAACATGGCCACGTTCAAATGCCAAACTCCTGACTTCAGACAACATCAAAACAGTGACATCACAGCTTCTTTTATTCTTCTATTTTTTTCAAATATTCTCTGGTTTCACAATAACATTAAAGCAACAGTTCACAACAGTCGTAGTTTAGTTTCTTTATAAACAGAAGTTCTATAAAGACATCACGGGATTTTTACTGTCAAACATGAAAACATGTAACAAGAAAAGAGTATTAAACATGTCAGGTCACATGTTACATGCATCAAATGCTAATAAAAATCACCACTGTTACAAAACAAAGCCAATAAATGAGGCCACAAGATGCAGAACTGAAGCAGTCTGACTCACTCAGTCTGTGTTGCAGTGATGTGGTGTTTATTTTACAGCTGTGCTCTCATGAATCTGACACAGAGTCCTTCTGAATCTGAGATGTTAGTGATAGAAGTCTGTGGTATTATATGTTGGGTTTTACTGAATTTGTCCAAGTGAATTTGTGAAAGAATCTAGAAACCAAATGCAGCTGATACACACTGTTCTGATCGGCTTCAAGGACAACTTAACAAGATCTGACACTGAAGTGAACGATAAAAATATTAATCATGGAGTGTGAAGATCAGTGTCAGTTGTGCCTGAGAAAGTATGGATTTGTTGTCATGTATATGGTGGATGTTGAAAAAAAAAACTTCAAAAAAAAAAATATGCAACCCTCCAGCAGCAGGGATGTGGGAAAAAACCCAAAAAACTCATTTATGCAGCATTTCTGTTGTGTTACCAGACAGATCTCTGTCAAATGACTGAACCAATGCTTCATCTTACAGTTAATTGTCACGAATTGCGTCAAATTTTGTGTTGCTGTTTCTCAGGGCGCTCTGCCGTTTGATGACGACAACCTGAGGAACCTTTTGGAGAAGGTGAAGCTGGGGGTTTTCCACATGCCTCACTTCATCCCTCCAGACTGTCAGAACCTCCTGCGCGGGATGATCGAGGTGGATGCCGGCAAGAGGCTGACGGTGAGATGCTGCCGTACACATCACATCACCTCACGGTCCGTCTTCGCTGCAGAACAGGAGACGGGTTAAAACTCCTCTATCAGTGCGCCCGAGCTCACTTTGCATTTTTACAGTCTGGGCTGCTGCCTCAGGGACTGTTCAGGCTAAATTTAGCAGCATGACTGGCCCTGCAGCGACTGTGCTCTGCATATAATCTTTTCATCTCAGGCCAAAGATTTGTTTCGGCTCAGAATAGAAACGTTACAAAAATAACAGAAGTTCAGTTAGATAATCTGCTTTTGTTTTTTTTTCCTCTACAGTTGTTTTTGGCATCATAACACAGCTGATAAACCTTCAAAACTGGACTTCCTGTTTCATCTTTTCTGCCACATTCCTACATCACAGCAGCCTCTTTGGCTTTCTTTATTATATAATACATGTAATACATGTAGTTACACAGTTACAAAGGGCTCTACAGTAAACACAGGGGACAGATGAGGACACAGGAGCAGGTTGCACCAACTGGTCTCTGCTGTGCCGGGTCCTAACTGCTGAGTCAGCCTTTGTTTCAGTCTCTAGAACAGAGTCTGTGTCGGATGTACCAACCAGACTCTTGTGCCAGTCTAAAGAAATAAAGCAGAAAGACCTCCTGACCAAAGGGAATCTATCACAACATTAATATACAGCAGTGTAATTGTTTTTGGAGATGATTCAGTTGTTTTTACTTTGACGGTGGCGGTAAGGAGTAAAAGAGAGTGATGTGTCAACAGAGATGAATGTTGTTGACAGACAACCTTGATTTTGACCCTTCACCCGGACATGACGTCACAAGTTAGTAACATCCATTAAGAGTACTCCTCCCAGATACTGCGACAACCACCACTTCCTTTACTGTTGAGGAAGTTACAGACACAGACGACTACGATAAGCTCGTCCTCAATTTCTGTTCGGTGACACTGATTGGTTTTCGTGATACCATGTGACGTAAACTTGTTGCTGTCGTTAAAATTTTTACATCTGGTCTTGGCGAAAAAAAGCCTTGATGCAACTATCAGGTCGGATTAAAATGCCAAGAATCAACTTAGCTTAAAACCAGATGTAAGACCTGTTGATGCAACCAATCCCTGAAAGCTGAAACTGAAAAGAACACCAATAAAAATCTAAATAAGTGGGTTTTCAAACAAGTGATTTAAAATATGAAACCCTGATCACACTGCAGACAGTTTCCTGAACCATGTCACCAAACCTGCTTGTCCCTGGCTTGTGACCAACTCTTCAAGGTTGTCCTGTTTTTCTATTTATAGTGTTCTTCTACCTTCTCACTTTATTTAAGTGGCATGATTTCCAGCACAACAATGTGAGTAGTTACTGAAGGACAACTGAGGAACCAATCAGAACAACTGGATAATAAAAACATTTTTAATGACTTGTTCTTGAACAAATCCAAATGATGTTTTATTACAAAACAGACTGGGAGAGATTAAATTAATGAGTCATTAATAAGTAATGATGAGTAATGATTACTCAATTAGCAACACATCATATGGAGCTGTATGTAAGCAGTTTCTTCATGACTTATCTGATTTATTTCATTAAGTCTGTCATACCATTACTTTTTGTTTCTTCTTCTTCTTCTCTACCATTGATGTTTCAGTGTAACTATAGTCCCACAGCTTTGAGAAAACTAAGGTTAATCGTATATCAAAATATGTGGCTTCATCAGATTAGTGTGCTCTGACTTCTGTGAGCAATTCGTCATATGATGTTTATGAAAATCATAAACAAATGACCCAATTTATCTCATTAATTTTCAATGAAGACAGTAAAATGATTTTTTTAAAGTTGCTTCAAACTGGTTTCCTTCTCACATGCACAATTTAGACCTCAAACCATGACACTATCTAGAGGAGAATGATTTCCTTAATTAGTTCATTAATAAAAAACCCTTTGTCTCAGATGGTAAAGTTTCACCCTCCCAACACTTTTCACTTGTCTCATTTTTAAGTGGATCGTAGACTGTGTCATGACACCTGTAAATTTACCTTTCCCTGAAGCTAGTGGCCACTAGCAACAGTAACATCAGTCATGACTGACGGATTTTTCATCCCTGTGTTTTGCCTCACAGGGAACAATTCCTCTCCGGCTCCTTATGTCCCCAGCAGTCTTTATCATAGAAGTTAAACTTAGCCTGAAGTTGGCTGTAAAGGGGAAGTTTTTATGTTCACACGTGTTATGAGTACACACGTCTTTTACTGCATCGGTTTAAAAAAAAAAAAATGAAGCCATTTTTATTTCCAGAGGAGGATGTGTGAAATTAAGTTTGGGAGGAATAAACATCTGGAGGTTAGAAAGAAATGAGCTTATGAGACCTATGTAGCGGGCTACATTAGCTGCTATTAGAGTGCTGCGGGAATGAATCCTAAAATCCAGAAGTGAGTTATGAGTCAGTAAATACCCACCAACAGCTTATTTAAAGCTTTTACATGTCTTAAAAAACGGACTGCGGAGGCTCGTTGGGAACGTTAAACATCGCCACACCACCCATTCAGTCTTGTTGTGTTTACACTGGAGATCTTACAAACTATTCTAGGACACACCACGAGGAAAGGCTTTTGTAGAAGAGGTTAAATTAAGATGACAGCTCAGTGGTCGTGAGTGGTGGTCATGTGACTGTGGTGTAGTTCTTTCATAGTTTAACAAGCTTTGTACTTCTGGTGATTGTATCTGGCTTCAATTGTGAAGATTATCTTGCTGATCGAAACATGTAAAGGTGTCATGAACTTTAAGTTTTTTTTAAATGAGCATTTTTACTGCAACAGTCCAAACGCCAATGAAACAATCCAACAAGGTTTTTGTCAAACCAAGGTGATGCTAACTTCTGGGTTGTCCAACATAAGACAAAAGACAAAATGACCGTAGACTGGAGACTGGAAAAACCCGTTGGTTTGTGGACTCACATTCTGGAGCCGACAGTTTTGTATTTGAACACCACCATGTTAAAGACAGAAATGACCATATTTAGATTTGAATAGAGGAGTGAGGAGGCGGTTTGACCCTTGAACCAGAGGATACTGCCCAATGTGTGTGAGACTCTAGTTCAGCTCTTGTCTCACTGGAGATCAGAACTGATAACAACACAAACCACACCTCTAAATCTTTCTCTTTTTGAAGCCTAAAATCTCCTTAATGATAAAATGATTTTCAGATGGATGATCAGATCACTGAGCGGAAGCTAATGACATCAGAATGACTTGTGGGAAAAATGTATTGACTGAGAATTACAGGATTGAAAATGATGATTTATGAATTGAAGTCAATTGGAGTTTTTTGGAGCCTGCATCCAGCCCATTGCAGTTTTTTTGCAGTTCCACATTTGCTTCACTTTTAACACCAGGTGGCTACATCTATTTTTAATACAGTCTATGATAATGGTGCACCTGAGACCTCAACCAATCTGTTGCCATTCAGCAGGTTCTGACATCATATCAAGACAGGATATCTTTGCTTCTGCTGCATCAATGTGATACTTTTCATTAGTATGACAAAATGCAGTTTTTGTTGCTCTTTTTAAGATTTTAGTGTTATGCCTCTGCTTAGCCCTGTTTCCTCTGTTCTCTGCAGGAGGTAGTTACAGGCTACACTTTGAAGCCAACCCTATCTATATTTGCAAAACCAACCAATTCATCCAGTTTGTCTTGCAAAAACATTTTATGAAACATTCCAGTAAAAGACAGATCTCAATCCTCTGCAGAGTCCACACAAACCTGTCCTGAAGAAGAGGGCTCTGTGTACAGCCTGACATGAAGTGCCCTGTTACAGACTTGTGTACTTGTACTTTACTTGAATAAAAGTCTTGTTATGAGACCATTAACCACCCTCATGTTTGCTTGTGCCACAAATGAGTCATTAATGTTTATCTCTTCCTCTGATTCTTGTTACAGTTAGAGCAGATCCAGAAGCATACGTGGTATCTGTAAGTATACCTATAATTTTATTTGTTCTGTTTCTGTCTGTGTTGAGTCTCTGCATGCACGTCCACATTAAGTAACCGCCATGACCATGACTTCCACCATCAACAATCACTGAGGTCGCACACGTTACTGCTTTTTAGCTTTTGTGGAAGTCCCAGAAACAGAGAAAAACCCTTCTTGTTCCTGATTTTATACTGTTAGAGAGTTCAAGGTGTGTCATAAAGCTTTGAACGACCACAGACTGTGACAAGAAACTCATCCTCCATTGTTTCTCTTCTGATCAGCACAAATCCTTGAAGCTTTTCAAGTAATTGGCACTTTAAAGTCTATGTATCGAATAATACAGACTATCAAAGACAGGGTTTCTTGTTATTTGTTGTACTTGTTTGATTTCTTTGTGTACTTTAAAGTGTAAAGAATTATGCCCCCAGTTAGATGCACTAGAAGGACTAAGGTTAGGGTTTCAGTTTAGACAGGACCTAGAGACTCGAAGTCAAGTTCTACCTCCCGACTTTCATGCACACCATTCGCGGCTGTACCACCCCCAAGTCCGAGGGAGGTCCGGTTCCAAAGCTACGCATGGTCCAAAGAGAAGCTCATCCTCCATTGCGTCTCTTCCGATCCGCACAACGCCCCCAAGTCCGTGTTTCGGGTCATACAGATCACCAAAGACAGGGTCTCTTAGTATTTGTTGTACTTGTTTGATTTCTTTGCGTACTTGAAGGCATAATGAATTACGCCCCCATGCCCGGACTAGGGTTAGGGTTGCAGACTAGGGTTGGGGTTTCGGTTTAGACAAGGCCTAGAGACTCGAAACCAAGTCCTACCCCCCATTTTCAGGTGCGCCGTTCGTGGCTGTACCACCCCCAAGTCCGAGGGAGGTCCGGTTCTGGAGCTAATCATGGTCCAATGTCTAAAACAGGGGGTATCTCTCAAACGGAAGGTTGCAGGGACACGGGAGAGAGTCTGGCATCCTCAGCGTGGTCGAATTAGGCCCGATGGATCCTGTTTCCAAGTTGGTCCAAGTCGGACCACCTTTCCTTCCCGAGCTATCGGATAGGAATGGTGGTTCCTTATGCACAAGACCGATGGAGAGGAAATGTTACCAAGTGCACTACTGCTGTCATGAACTGGCGACTTCACCACACATAAGTAACAGCCAACAGCAGTACTCCTTAAAGCGAGCTGACAGAAGCAAAATGCAGCAGTAGCAGCAGGTATTGCACAATAATAAAAATAATAATGATGATAATATGACACACATTATGGCCAGTTTTTGAAATCTCTGATGGAGATCTCTCAGAGAAGAAGCGTGTCCATTAGTGTTGAGAGTGAGAGCTGTATTTGTTATAAAACTGAGAGGGCAGCATCAGGACACTCCATCGATCCTAATGGACTTCTGTTCTCTCTGATTCACTATTTCTGGCTTTCAAAATGAAGAATACTGTTATTGATTTGTAATTGTATACAAACATCAAGACACTGATAGCTGGCCTCTTATTAAATGTTGCATATCTCTCAGCACTGTCCACTGACAGGATTACATTTCTCTTTCGTTCATAGATAACAACAAACTGTGCAGGAGCAATGTTACACATGTTTGAGCAGTGACATGTTTTTGCAGTGCAATTGGTTATTGTGTTTTTTTTGTTGTTGTACGGTTGTACAGCATAGGGTTTAAATCCCGATATGTATTATTCTGCAGGGCATTTTTGGGGTTGAAAATGAATAAACGCAACATTAACACTTCACTTACAAGCAGCTGATTTACTGTTCACTTCCTGCAGTGCTTCAGAACTACTGAAGCACTGTGCTTTGCTATGTTTACATTTTCATTTTAACATCCTTGACGTGTCGATCTCTTTCATTAAGAATAAGAAAAGTTGACCGGATGTTTTGTGCCACAGAGCTGGAAAGAACGAGCCTGAGCCGGAGCAACCCGTCCCCAGGAAGGTGGCCATCAGGACCCTGGCTGCAGCCGAGGAGATCGACCCCGACGTCCTGGAGAGCATGCACTCTCTGGGCTGCTTCAGAGACAAGGACAAACTGACCAAAGACCTGCTGTCTGAGGAGTGAGTGACGAGGAGGATGGGTGGAGGGAGCAGAGAGGCAATAAAACCGCAGAGGAAGCAGATTGAAGGGGGGAGGCGGGGGAGGGGATAAAGGAGGCGACGAGATGTGGCAGAGAAATATATGGGACGGTTTGAGAAATTGTCACTTTGATGAATTCTTCTATTTAATATGTCTCGCGATGATGGAGGATCTTTTGGTGGCGCTCTTAACCAGTGGGCACTCAGCTGACGGCGATCTCTCTCCGGCTGTCCTCTCTCTCCAGTGACAACCAGGAGAAGATGATCTACTTTCTGCTGCTGGATCGGAAGGAGAGATATCCCAGCCACGAGGACCAGAACCTGCCGCCACGCAACGAGATCGGTAGGCCGGTCCAGCTCATTCCTACCTCAGCCAAATATGTGACATCATTGCTATTATATCTAGTATCATGGTACCCAGAGGATGGACCCCTGAGTGCTACCAGATCAAAGTCTTTGATCAGCGAATGTTAGCTTGATACAGTCAATTCAGGCACTTTACAAAGTTTTTTGGCGAACTGTAAAACGGAGAGAAGTGCATCAGTTTTATGTCTTTCTAGGTTGATTTTTTCCTCCCAATTGCCACAGATCCTCATTAATAGATGGAGCTACTGCACTCTGCATTTAAGATAAATGTTCATATTTATAGTGAAATCCAAATAGTGGATCAATACATGATTTAATACATGCATGTAAATTTTGCCTAAACATCAAATGGCAGTAAATCCAGTAGTCAAAACATTTATGAAATAAAACAGTGATGTCTGATAACATCTGCTAAGCAACCTCCTTTTAGCAGGTGATTACATGTTCTGTTTTTTTGTCCATTATGAACTTTATCATGAATTTAGCTTCTATATTATTTGATTTAACTTGAACTTTTCATAATTTTAACAGTGAAAATTTTACTGATAAGTTTACAGTGAAGTCTTACCATGACTTCAGCTGTGTAGTTGATAGGGCTGCAACAAAAATTGATCATAAAAATAGTTACCAATTAATTTAATTGTCGACTATTGTTACCAGACATGTTTTTCAACAGAGTGAAATATCTTCCTTTCTTCCTGTCTCTGATCAGAGCTGCACAAAGCGTTCAGTTGAGAGATAAATAAGAGCCATTTCATAATTATGTGATTGATGACCCGATTAATCGACTTATTGTTGATAGTTGATGACTAATCGATTATCAGAATAGTCGTTAGTTGCAGGTCTAGCAGTTAACAGACCGTTAACAGTATGAGTAATTGATAGGTTGGAGGGCTGGAGCACTTTCTACTTACATGTTGTAGTTGTTAGTAAAGTTATTCATTGCACCTTTAGAATTACGTCTTACATCTGACTCTGACATTTCTCCAACTTATCAACCTGCTGACACATCAGTGTAAATCAAGGTACATTTTGGTGCTTTAGGTTTTCTGACTAGTTTCTTTCCTCTGTGTTGTTTTCCTTTGTTGGATTTGGACTGAAATTGCTCAGCAGACCCTCCCAGAAAGCGCGTGGACTCGCCCATGCTGAGCCGCCACGGCAAGCGGAGGCCGGAGAGAAAGTCCATGGAGGTGCTGAGCGTCACGGAGGGAGGATCCCCCGTACCGGTGCGACGAGCCCTCGACATGGCGACCCACGGCCAGAGGTAAGAGATGGAGATCTGCACGTGTGTTCATGTGCATGGACAAACACGTCTCTCCGGATCAATCAAGAAGATTTGCTGTTGTTCTAAGTGTAATTGATGATTATTGGTGGATTATCAGTTTTGATAAATAATGTATTTAATCACAGTTCAGCAAAAAAACACAAAAAGGGGGAAGGAGGGGCAGCAGCACTTCATGGAAATCTGACTGGACTTGTTTCAAATTTATTTCACACACAGTCCATTTGCCCTTCATTGTTTGATTCTTCATTTCACTGAGCTCTGTCAAGTTCACTGGGAGGTCTCCCCACAGCTGTGACTCATTCCCTGCTTCGTTGAACTGCGGTCAAATACATGACGCATTACTTCTCCTCTGTCGGCTCAGGATGTACAGTACACATCACACAGGGCCCGACATGAACTCCTGTGTCAGACTGCCAGAGACTAACAGTGCTCTCTTAGCTCTGGTGGTGAAAGTCATCAGAAGTGTTAAAATGCATGAACGGGACTCGCAGGTTTGTGCGTGGTGTGTGTTCAGTGTGCATGGAGCATGCAGTCAAAGAGGACAAGAAGCATCCTGGTTCAAGAAGCTCCAACCCTTAAATCCACTCAGCAGGTCACTGTGCACCAAGTGGATGTTTTTACTGTTGGGATGAACCAACATAATGTTGAAGTCCTGTTTTTCCTCTGGTCTGATCATGTTACCAGATGTTGTTGTAATGTGAGTATTAAATATAGTTCAGTTCAGTAAGGTAGATAAATGAACAGCTTGCTGGTTGCTGAGGAGCTAGCTCTTATTTGCTGTGTAGTTACCTGTGTTTTTGTGACCTTAGTAGTTACCTGATGTTTTCACAATTGATATGAAATAAGAAACATAAAAGAAAAGGCACTCTGAGTGGGGCACTCAGAGCATTCACTGCAACATCTGTAAAATCTAGACCATTTCCAAAACATTATTTTTAACTTCCACCTGCAGCAGCTGCTTTGATCCCACATTGTGCTTTTTAAGTTCACATTAAAAATGTGTGATGTCGTTGCTAGTAAAGCATGAACCCTACATATAAAAACTGATATATGGCTACAGCCACTTAAGAGTCATATAAAGGTCAGCAGTCCAAAAGCAGACCTGTGAATCAGCTCTGGCATCTTTCATGAGCGTCATAATCCTTAATAAAGTGGGACCAGGTTATTTCACCGGAAAATCATTTGAGGGTCACTTACAAGCCGAGCGAGTGCAGCCGAAATCCACATGAAAGTCTTCATTTAATCTGGACCCGAGGCTCAGACAGATCACAGGCGGCAATTTCCACTAGTTTTAGTAGAGATGTTCAGTTAGAGAGAAAATAATCAGGCAATGCAGAGCAGACAGTCTGCATGTTGTAATTGGAAAACCACTGATAGATGGAGAGCTCGGGTGGAGAGAGAAGGTGCCGAATAAAACCCTCAAGTTATGCTGATTAACACTAGTAAGACGGAAACTTGGTCTTAAATTTTCAACTGTGCTGCTTTTGTAAATGTTTTGTCTGAAACTAAAGAAATGTGAGATGTAGACGTGTGTTCAGGTTGAAGTTGCCTGTGATTATCTTGTGTCTACATTTGAACAGAGAGCTGACGTTACCTTCAGTTTTATTACAGAACACACTTCATACAAGAGAAGAGAGGAAGAGACTTTCATCTACAGCACATGGATGATCAAAATGTGCATTAATACAATATCCCTTCATGCAGAACAGAGTCACAGAGGAGACTCACTTGATTAATGACACTATTACGCTGCTAGTTTTCTGTAAAGTAACCAAATGTAACTTCTTTGTGCTGAAGTTTGTCTTTTTAAATCCGACATCCTCAGAAATGTGGATGTGTTTCCATAAAAGATGAACTTTTACAGCAGATTTTATGTCATTACTTCACAGCTGTATAGAATAATTCATTATTCATAATCATGTAAAATCTCAAATCAGTTTAATCAAACAAGATTTAAAATGTTTTTAGTCAGTGACGAGGTGGAAAAATACTCAAGAAAATGTGGAAGTAATTTCTTGTGCAGCAGATGTCCTCCTGAGACCGAAAACTGAATGTGTTGCATGTTTTTTGTACGTGATGTCCGACATATTTGCAGTTTATGAAACATCTACTAAAAAATGTTGGTTTGTTTTACCCCAGAACTGGCTCAATATTGGACTAACTACATGGTAACTCAGTAAGATGGGCTGGTTTTACACAACATTTGTATCATTGTTTTTTTAGGTAAGAACAACAAAGTAAAATAAAAATAAAAAATAAAAAGTTGGGTAAAAACTACAAAAATGAAAGAAAAACTACAATGTGTTGGATTAAAACAGCCCACCTTACTGGGTTAAGTTAACCCAGCATGTAGTTAGTACAATAATTTACCCAGTCCTGGGTTTAAACACATCAACATTTCTTAGTTTGTATAATGTAGTCTTTTAAAAAAGTTTTTTATGTTTTAACTTTTGCTAGGTTGGGTTTCAGGATTGTCTGTGACATCATTGAACTGTTAATACTCTGGTTGCTGTTTAATGTGCAGCCAGTTTTAACTACTGGCTTTGCTGTAGATCAGCTTCACCCAGCAGCACTTACCTGATTAGTTACAGCCAGAAATGTGTGAGGTTTTCTGTTTCCTGACGATGGTTGAGAAGAGACAGTGAATCTGAACATTACACCAAATAAACAGAGATACAGAAAATACAGAAATGTTTTCTTCATGTTAAGGGAGCGTGTTGAATGTCCCACTGACTCGAGCATGATCCATGAATGTGTTTCTCCTCTTGGTTTCTGGTTTTTCTGATTTACGTGCATGTTTTTGAGTTTTTGTGTTGCTCTTTGTTTTATGGTGATATTTCTTTTGTCATTTACAGTGCTGAATAAGTCTTTTTTTGTTTGTTTTTTAAGTATTGCATGCTGGACATTAGGACCCCCTTATGTGACTGCCTTTCTGTCTGTCTCTTTATTTTCTGTCCTCCCCTTTTTTAGCAAATCTGTTTTCAGTAAAAGCTTGGATATCACAAACGCTAACTGCAGCAAGGAAGAAAGGTATTGGTCTGCTCCGTCAATCTCAGTTCATGTGTTGTGTCACGTCCATTTTATTCCTTTCTGTCCATGAGTTTCTTCCCTTTTTAGCGTTCTGTTCTGTACATGTTTTTGTCTGTCACTTTTCAATGTAGCATGTTGATTTAGCTGAAAAAGTTTGTTTTTTAACAAAAATCTGTCTTTTTGTTTACATTTTTAACCTTCTTACAAAAAAAACATGAGACTGATACTAACACAAACTACATTATGTTACAAACGTGGGTTGAGTCTTTACATTGTAGCTAATTCTCCATGGAGTAAATATAAATCTAAGTATTCTCTTGATGCAGTGCTACACTCAGTATCTGCAAAGCAACACATGATTTCTGCTTTCTTTAGCAGTATCCTGTGATCTCAGTGGAGCCCAGTCATTGGGCATCAGACCCAGAGACATGTCCCCATCATTGTCCATTGTGTTTTGTCTTTTTGTAGGAGACACCACAAAGAGTAAAGAATGATCAACTATATTAATATTTTATAATATTAACTTAAAATGTTCAGTTTGGTTGAAAGTTTTAAGTTAATATTGCAACATTGTAAAGTCTTATTGATTGGCTTGGATTTTCCAACATGCACTAAATCCACACTTGGTCAAAATTAAGTTAAGATCAAAATTGGACTTGTAGACATTTTACCTTCACATTAAAATATGTCACCCAGAGAAATGTGTCAGCTGTTTGAATGAACCATAAAAATGCACAAAAGTAAAAAAAAAAAAAAAAAACTCGTCCAAATATTATTTTAAGGCCAGTTGATGAAGCCAGTTGTTCACACACATGGTCGTCCATTGTTTGTTTTCCTGGCAGCAGATTATCACTATTCACACAGAGGTACAGTATGTGTTCAAAGCACAATTTTTACATACTATCTGTACGCTAAGATTGAAAATATTCAGTCAAACATAGTAGGAGCACAGCAGGGTGCACACCTGCCTCTTTCATGCATATGAATGTGGCCCAAATAAAACATGACTGATTCCCATAGACTCCCATTGTTTATAAAAATGAACAAAGTAAGTGGGGCTCAAAAATGAGGCCAATGCAGAAGTGCAAAAAGTGCAATACTCTTGAAGATGTCATCAACCTAGAGTTCATCATTAAGTAGATATTGAAAAGAGGAAGATTTAGGGGCATGGTTAGCTTGATTGACTGGTCCTCCTCACTCTTCCCTGTATACAAATATGGTTGAATCAACCAACATGGCCACGTCCCTCTGGAGACTGTGAATGTGTCAGGAAACAATATTTATTAACCAGGAGAAGAGAAGACAACACACGTTCACACTGTTATTGCCAATCTGATTGTGTGAGGTGTCCCACTTCAGTCTGGATGTCCCTCCGCTCCTCATGTATGATGACTTAGTCCCCAACAATTGGCGGTTGTTTGAGCTGTCCAGGATCACTCTGTCTCTTTGTAAGACACAACAGGATGTCAGTAACTCTGTCCTCATGACGAGTCCTACTATCGACAGGTGACCTCAAGCTTCCCTCGTCCATTTCTGACAATATCCAGTCTGTGCTGGCTCCTTTCTACCTCTTCCCTCAGTTTTAACACCTGTCATGCAACTGGGAGTCAAGTACTGAGGGTAATTGAGATGCACTAAAATAGCAGCGTTGATACTACACCACCGCCTGCATCACTGTGTTTACTGTGAGAGGAGAATCTTCTTCACTGTGAAATCAGAAAAATAGCACACTTTGCTCTTCGCACCCACTTCCTCTTTGACGTTCCTCCCTCAGCCCTCAGGAGGCAGAGGGAGGAGGATTTTTAGGTCAACTTTCTGCCTCCTTCTCTCACATCCCCCTGCCCCCCCTTTCCTCCCATCCTCACTCCTCATCCTCAGTGTGTACAGTATATAAGTGTGTAGAGGGGGGGTTGTATTTGTTTATGTCTTTTTTCAGTGAATAATGGGGAGGGGTAATCATCGTTATTCGTGCAGCCTCCCTGTGTGGCTGACCTTGCAGCAGGGAAACACAGTTTGTCTATGGATTTGCGGCCTGGATGGAGATTAGCATAAATTAATTGCCAGGAATGCAGATGGAGCACAAACAGAAGATGGAAATGAGGCTTCCAGTCGCACTCAATAGCCC